>SKCR01037523.1:0-210645 GCA_019454045.1 Zanthoxylum bungeanum | reverse complement strand
ATGTGAAATGAATGAGTTCGGTTTCAGATTATGGGCAAAAAGGATAGTATGAAATTCGTATTATGTTTTTCATTTTTGACACTGTATTTGATTGATGTAAAGAACATGTGTTATGTTCCTTATTTCTGATGATGCATGTGATTAACTCTATAGAATTCGTGTTCGAATTTCTGTTTCTATTGTGGGATGAATTTGAAACAGTTTGAGCAAGTTCTTATGAATGAAAGTGAATTGAAATGATAAGTTTGATTTGATTCTGGTATGAAATGTTTAATTCGATCTACTTTACTTTGAAATAGCATGGTTGGTATTGATGTATAAAATACGTAATTTTTGAAAATGTGTAAAGTGAGATGACTTTCGAATACGGATAAGGTTTTCATGTACGTGCGTTTGGTTTCAAATGCTTAGACATAAGGATGATGAAATTTTAACGCCAGAATTTTTATAAGGATAGGAGAATGTAATATCCCGATTTTTTCAGAATAGTTCTGAAAGGTTTTCGAATTATAGTTTAGAATTTGAAACTGGATGATATTCAAAAATTAGAGTTTAGGTGTTGGAAAATAGGTCAGAATATTTTAAAGTGAAGCTTTGTCGCGTTGGAAAACACGATTCTAGATTATATTGTTATACACGGAAAGTTTGTCATTTCGGCTATAAAAATAGCAAATGAACTCCGATTGAGCTGATTTTTGAACCATTAGACACTTTTTTCGAGACAAATAATTTTCATGTTGAAATTTTTTGAAATTTGCATCATAAGGACTTCAAAATGAGAATTTTCGTGAAAGCCCCATGGTATAGGCCCGACTGTAATTTCGCAGGGTTTTAAACGTAAATTTCAAAAACTTTTCTATAAATATCATGAAGTTTCTAACAATTACGAAAATGGCATAATTTTCCAAATACTCACACATGACCTATATCCCAAAATGGCGTTTTGGAGAACCTTGGTTGCGCCAGCGGCCTGTCGGCAGGTAGGAGTGGCAATGGGTCGAGCCAGGTCCGAACTTTGTTAAGCCCGGCCCGAGCCCGAGAATTTTTTTTAAGCCTGGGCGCGGAAAAAGCCTGGCTCGTCTCAGGCTCAGGCTCAGGCCGGAATTTAACCTGCCCGATTTTTAATAATATATATATAATTTATTATATAAATATTTATTTATTTTTGAAATTATATATATAAGAATTTTTTAAATCCGGGCTTATTGTGTTGGGCACGAGCCGGGCCTCATATTCCAGGGCTAGGCCAGATCGGACCGTGTCCGAACTTTTTTGTCATGCTTACCAGCTGGTGCTATGGTCCATAGGGGCGCGCTACCAGCCCTCCATCTCGTGGTGGACGGCGGCAGCCCTAGGACGCCGGTGAACTGCAAAGAAGAGAGAGAATCGTGGGAATGATAGGTTTCTCGATCTCGGCTCATCGCTTCATTTTACGGCCCGAGCCACCTGCCAAATCGAAGCTCTCAGAGAGTACTACAAGTTAGTGGTGATAGTTTTCCCATTCCGTGCATGGTTTCACATAAAACGAGGAAGAAAGTGATGGTGAATAGTGATCCACGAATGAACAATATCTTCAATCGAAATTTTGCCGATTCCAATGCGTTCGTGAGATCGTTTGGGGTCCTTATTTGTTAGAGTTGGTGCTTGGAATTCCAATCTGAATTGTACATTTTATTATTTATTAATAAAATAACTACATTTTCATTCCATACCTTATTAATGATATTGTCATTATGCGTATTAGATTGATGTATAGATATGCTAAGAATGACATCGACATTAGAATAGTCTTATAGTAATACTGGACACTAGGTGGTCTGACATTGAGATAAGTATTACTATTGTAAATTATTCTTAAAGTATATATATTTATATTCGTTGGTTTAGAAATACGGTCGAATTCCTATAACCTAGAAGACTAGCACATGTCGTATATTAGAATTAGAGTTCCAATGGTTTAACCCGATGTACCATGAGTTTTAGAAACTCGTATAGACATGTGGGTATTGGTTGGACCGAATACTGAATGACTCACATGTGATTCCTAATAGTTGGAAATACACACTACCGTCAATAGGAATCTCCTCGAGTCGAGTAGCATATGTAATCCTTTGACTATAGGATAACATTGATTTTACGTGAGATCGTCCACACTTCTATGCCATGTATGTAAGAAACCTTTCATGGTCTGACCTCCAGATGTTCATTGGGTGTGGACCGATGTACTCAGTAATCAAGTGCGAAGCAAGATAGGATCTCTCGGCTCGTATGTGTACCATAAGGGGTTTAGGTATCCATGTGAGTAAAGTCACAATTCTTAAAACTTTGTCCAAAGTCGATCACCTAGGGTGGATCGCATCGGTTATGAAGAATCATAGACATGTCGACATGAGATGTGCGCCTCGGTAACTTGACGGTGTATTCTATATTTCCTAAGCACAACTCGGATAGTCTACGACAGAGGAATTGTTAAACATATGTGATGACCTCCACTTGTATAGTTCAGAAAGGTCGTTCGTATTCTTCGCGAATTCGGAGGTGGCTGAATTGCGTACATATTAGCTAGGCTTATATGACAACCGTGTCTGAACTTAGAGGGTCCCAATATGAAGTGTATTCGTTGAGTACTTGGGTAGCCGATTAATTTTGATAAAAGATAATATTCGATATTATAATTATCAACTAAGATAATCAAGTGTTATTGGATAACATTGATTATTTACTTTAACCTAATTGGATTAATTCAATAATTACACAAGAGCTTAATTGTAAAATCATAATTATCTCTACCATTTGAGGATACTATTGTAATTGTAAGTATGTAATAATAAGTGATTTTGGCTTGATTTAATTGGATTAAATCAAAGTTGCAAACATTTAACTAATCCATTTCCTAATCATTGTCTTGATTTAATTGGATTAAATCAAAGTGGTAGACAATGGAGATTAGTCACACCTAATTATACATATTTGGACAAATTAGATTAAGCCCACCTAAAAGTTGATTACAACTTTTCTTAATTAAAAATTGCCTAAGTTTTGCTATAACTAGCAAGCTTTAGGAAGATTTTAATTAAGCAAAGCAAAAGCTTGAGAAAGCTAAATACAAGCAAGAATTAGAGAAATTAGCCTTAGAGATGTGTTTAGAAAAGCTTTGTAAGATCTCTACAACATTTCAATTAGGAGAAATCAAGATTGGATCTTGGGGTGAAGCTTGCTAGCATTGGAATCAAGATTGGATCTTGGAGTCAAGCTTGCTAATTCTTGGAAGTTCTCCAAACATTTCAACAAGGATAAGTATATTAGATCTTTGAATCAACCTTGCTAGGTAAGTTTGATCTTCTCCAAAAGCTATATTTTTCATTAGTGAGTTTTTCATTAGTGAGACATATAATGATGGATTATTTATTAGATACATAATGTTGAAATTAGGCTAATTAATTGTGTTAGGATCATTTGGAAGTATAAACACAATATACTTGTAATTGAGTCAAAATATTTATGTTAGACATAGACATAAAGTTAGATTTTGGAACTCTAGATAATAGCTTAGAGTTAAGGCTACCATTCTAGAATCATTTGACCACCTTTAGGTGACCTAGAATTGTTCACAAGTCACTTCATTGTAGGATTCTAATTTGGTTTGTGTTTTGGATTCAAAATTTACGCAAGTGTGTATTTAGAATAAATTTATGTATTTGTAAAAATATTTGATATTTTGAAAAACTTGATTTTTGTTCTATAACATGTGTTGATATTGATTTTGATGTTAAAATTAATTTTGGGTGTTTTGAAAATATTTAAGGAATGTTAGAAGCAATTAGAGTTAAAAACTCTATTGTTTTCAGCTATCTATTTCCAGAGAGCTAAAGGGCTGAAGGAACGAGCATTTGAAAATAAAAAATAAATAAAAAATTTGTGTGCTCACTCAGTGCGCGCGTGCACTGTAGCGCGCACTGTAGCACGAACTGCGCATGTGTCACGCAATAAAATTTGTTTTCACTTGTTCTTAAGTTTCCGGATTCTGATTCAGTCCTGATTTTTTCCTATACACTCGTAATGGAATATAATATTTCATTAAATTATTTAAAATTACACTCATGCTTGATATCCACGGGTTTGACCCACTTTCGCTGTATGGGGCACTGATCTGACCCTGAGGGTCCCACAACCGTCTCAACACTATATGCCCTCGAAATATCGGTAAGACCTCTCGGTAAAAACTCGCTAATTTCAAGTTTATTGTTTAATGTTTAGATGTATCCAATAGCTTTGTAGAGTAATGTAATGATATAAAGTGAATTATTTGAGCATGAGTATGTTGAATATGTGTATTTGGTAGAATTCGAGTGAAAACAGAACGAATTGGATCAATTCGATATATTATGTAAGTTTTCGATAAAAATGGGTTTTACGTGTATTGATGTATTTTTTATTACAATGATAAATATGAGATATTTATGATGATACGATAATGTTTAGATAATAAGGGAAGTTTCGGGGGGTTTAGGACCATTCCGTAGCGTTTGTAAAAACTTTTTCGGAAGATTTTCCAAAAACGCGTAAACGGAGGATTTAAGTTATCTAATGGCTTGGATTAGTTTATAATGATGTTTTAAGATTATTTAAACTGAAATCATTTACATCGGGCTTGATCTGGTTGTCCCAGAAAGATCCGGAATTTTTTCTTAGTTAAGTCGAGAATTCCGTAAGTCTCGATTCTGATGGCATTTCACCATTTGTTTTGGCAGACTTGACTATGACCTGGAGTGCTCGCGAAGCCAGGTAAGTAATCCATGAGATGAGTACTTGAATGCCGATTCATGTTTATATATATATAAATGGATGAAGTGTTTAGGACAAAATGAGGATAGTAAAAGATGGTTTTGAGAATGAAGTTCAAGGTTATGTATAGTTAAGTTAATCGACCACCACATGTATGGATTTTGCTATTGATATGATATGGAATGAGATATGTGATGAGCTTAATGTTATGTGTATGTTCGGATGTATGTAAATGTATGAACCCGTAATGGTATATATGCATGTATGTAAATGGATATGTATATATATAAGTATATGAACACGTATTTGTATTTGTATATGATGATAAGATATGTATAAGTTGAATATATAGAATCAGTAAATGGAAGAAGTCATGATTCCTGAATTTGTATTAGCATATGTATGTGTACGCTATTTGAATAAGTTGTTATTGTCTCATACATGCGATTTATGTGTATGAAGGTTGGGTTGGTTAAGTGTGATAAGAAATTGGTATAAGATAAGTTCTTCCTGAACGAATATGTTTAATTGATAAGTTTCTGTATCAAATATTTCCAAATAGAAATCTTGAAACTGAGTATGTTTGATCGATAAGTGAAAAGTATAAATATTGTTAAAGATATAGCATTTGAATTAGTAGTAACTTGTATATTCATATGTATGTATAAGAGTATTTAGATGATGACTTGGAGTGTTTGTCATGTATGTGCTTGTGTATGAGAAATCGTGTGATGAGTTTGCGTTATGTGATATGTGTGTATATGTGTATATTTAATTGGTTGATAATCTCGTGGGGTAATAGCCGAGATGGTTAGAGATCCGTTCGGACGACATTACTTGTGTAAGCCAACGTATATTTATGTGTTGTTTGGGTTATGTGTTATTAATGTATTGACTATTATGTATGCTTCGCTGTCGGTTGTACGATGATTGTATGTATGTTTGAGTGTATGTGAGTGTATGATAGATATATGAATCGTGTATGTTTACATGGAAGGAATGAATGACTTGAAAACTGGTGTGAGTATAAGATGTTGTAAAGTGTGTTTGCTAAGTTTTTTTTATACGTATGTATATGTGTAAGAGACTGATTGTGTTTGCAAGCTTCTGGTATTAGACATGTCTCCAAGTAAGAATTCTGAAATTGTATTTGCATGAATATAAGAGAAGTGAGCTATGATATTTGTGAATGCATATGAATCACGAATGTTAAGTTATCGTAAGGCTATCAGAATTGAAGGAAGTTTGCATCAAATTGGATAAGTTTGTTTCAAATTGAAGAAAGTTTATTTGACTTATCGATTTGATGATATTTCAAAGATGCTTATTCGTAATAAAGTATAAAAATTATGACTTCATGTTTCATATGATTGAAATGGATTCAACGTTAAATGACGTACTCTATGATATACGAGTTTTGCTTTGTATGCTTTGGATGTTTGGGTATTAGATTGGCACTTATGTAGATAGGTAAATATGAGTATTTGTCACGTGTAAAGAATAAAGGATACAAATAAAGTTGATAATTCTGAACTCGTAATAACTTGGTAGTTCTGAAAAGATTTTGATATGCTTGACTTGTATGTTTATTTGTAGTACGAGCGTTGTTACTTACTGAGTTTTATAACTCACATCAAGCTAGTTTGTTAGTTTTGCAGGTTGGCTTCCAGACTGGTCAACCACTTCAGCTTTGGAAGCCATGCTCGGGACGCAGATCACCCAAGTTGCAGTCACCCTCACAAGTGTCCCGGGAAAAGACTTAGAGGTTTATGATATATGGTTATTATGTTATTTGTAGTGCTGAGCACGCTGTTTTGTATTGTTAAGTAAAAGTTTTGATTGTATGTGATGTTGTGAGCACAGAGCCCTTAAGTGTTGATTGATGTTGTGGGCACAGAGCCCTTAAATGTTGATTAATGTTGTGGGCACGGAGCACTTAAGTATTGATTTTGATCTTGATGTGTTTATAGTGGACCTGAGGTCCTTTTGTATGTTTGATGTATTCTTCAGGTTTCGTTTGATGCTAAATTGTGATTCAGTTTGTCCAGTTTTAACATACATCATGTCCGATTTTCTGTAAATTTGGAGGTTTATGGAGATGGATTAATTATGTCTCATGCCAGTAGCATCATGTCTCTGACGAGATATTACATATAGTGAGACATCCTTACTTTTTTATACATTTATTCCTCACACGTGCCAAGTCCTCATTGCACCTCAAAATTATCCCCCCAAAAATACAACTATTTAATTGGTAAGGGATGACCTAGAGATTCCATGAAGGCCCACTTTCCCTACGACAAGTAATAGATCGTTAAGTACAACAAACATTTCATGAAAATGTCATGTATAAACAATTCGACAATTAGGGTAATAAATCAAATCATTTTCCAAGTACAAATGTTAATGGTAGAGAGATTCCATACGGTATATGAACAAATTAACAAGAAATGCTTGGTTAAATGTCACATCACTTGCATTAAGTTGTGAAGAAAAAAAATTACGATATTACCTGCAAAATTAAGTATCATTATTCTCCTCTTTCTCATTTTAAGGTTCCATTTTCCTTTTCGCAGTGAAATTTTTGGTTGGTCAAAAAGAGGAACTTAACGGAAGGACGCAAGGGGAATCTGAGACGTTACGGCAGATTCACGGGCCGTTAATTTACTGTGGGCCATGTGAGATTGGGACACACGGGACGGGGGTGTGGAGAGAGCAAGGGGTGCCGTGCTTTACGTTTGTAAACGGAAGGTAAGCGGACCCCACGTCTCACGTGGGACTGTGACTTACTGGCCACGTAAGCGACAAAAAAAGGCTGCTTATAAAATCTCCTCTAATCTCCTCTCCGCCAATCGTAAACATTCTCCCACGTGGGAATTTGGACCCCACAACACATGACATCATGGAATCAATTTATAACCTTTTTTAAAATAATTAATTAATCAATCAATCAATAATTTTAACCTACTACTCATCTAATTCCCAGTCACTATATATATTCTACTTATTTTTGGCTTTCATGATCTGGCTCATTCTTCTTTCTTCACTATCCCCTTTTCCTTTTCTCGTCTCTTCTTCTATTTGTTAATTTGATCATCATGGGTGACTCTTCTGCTTCATATATTCATTTGGTAAGTTGGTGACACAAATATATTCGAGACTGTTATGTGGGTTTTGTTTTCGCGGCAATTTCATTTTTATTGGGATTTAAGTTGATTTTTTATTTTTATTTTTTAAATTTTCTTTGTGATTGATGATTTGATTTGTTGTGATGGTTGATGCAGGTGCATCATCTAATCGAAGAGTGTCTAGTATTCAACATGAGCAAAGAGGAGTGCATGGAAGCTCTTTCCAAACATGCCAATATCAAACCAGTCATCACATCAACAGGTACACAGACAGAACTTGTTGTCTATCAAATCCTCTCATACATACATACATACATACATTCATATGCAACCACGTGTGTGAAATTAAATATGTATGTATTTGTTATATTTACAGTATGGAATGAATTGGAGAAAGAGAACAAGGAGTTCTTCGACGCCTACACAAGAAAATTAGCAAAAAGAGCAACAGTTATGGAAACCAAAGAGAGAATCGAAAAGATACTTGCAAAAACTACCATTAGGAACACCAATGAGTAAACATTAACATGCCAGATCATCAATAATTAGTACAGCTTTTAGGTATCTAATAATCATAGGACCCGTCCCACTTTTTCAGCCTTAGCTTAAGTCTTAGGCGAGAGAAAGACGACGCCGTATAAAGTTGGAGTAGTAGCAATTTAAAAAGGAATCCCAGCAGCAGCAGCAGTTGAGTTGGGAAGCGTGACGGGATGTGGGTACAAGGTTTTGCATGAAGTCATGGCACGTTGCTTAAACGTGGCACATCCCTCTTTGTTTACATTATCTACTTGTCTTTTCTTCTTTGTAAATTTTCATATAATAATTAATATGCATGCCCTACCCCCCAATGCTTTTGTTTATTCATGTTTGTTTGTTTTCTCCTAGCTCATCTTTCTTTCTTCTTATCTTCATCTGGTAAAAATACTAATAATTATTGTTAGTTCCATTTTTATTGGCAATGTCCGTAACAAAATAAGTTCAATTGAGTTGTAATGAGTCTTGAAGATCTCGGAGCAATTGGACAAGTATTTGGCAACGTGAGATAGAGATTTCAGAGCGATGTTTACTCTTTTGCATATTTCAGAAGATTTAGAGCTCAATTGACATGAGGTCAGTTGCATTGGAAAGTAGACTCGAAGAAGATCGCGTACATATAAAGAACTCATGATTTGGCCAAGAGACGATAAAGTTACAACTTACAAGCGTTTTAAGTTGCCCCTGAAAACCAGTCTGCGTTCCGCGTTCGTTTTGCGTTTGTAAATTCGTTCGAACGTTTTCGAGGCGAGAAACTTTGCGTTTGAGTTCGTTTGAAGTGCGTTTGAACGTCCCTGCGTAAGTAGGTTTTCTTAGACACGTTTTTAAGCCAAAATATGACTAGGAAACCCTTTTCCTTTGCCCTACCTATATAAACAAACATTGAACCACCTTCCCCAATGGTTGAAACACAAATCCTTTGAGCCAAAATCCTTAAAAGCTTTCAACCTTATTTGATTCCACCATTGAAGACTTTTTATCTTCTTGTCTTCTTCATTAATGGTGAGATTCCATCTTTGATAACCTTCAACACAACTTAACCCAAATTCCCTAAACCTTTAGAGTCTTTAGGAGGAAGTTTGGTAGTCGGAGTTCCGGCGTCATTAGTGATATAATCTCCTCAGAGACTTCATAGGTTCTGAAGAAAACCGTGGGTCGCGGGCTTGAGGAGTTGCCTTGAGTTCTTGCAGTATTGATGTACTTGAGTCGGTGGAGTTGTCACCATAGGTCTTGACCATCGCTGTAAGTTTTTCTCTATATAGTGGATTCGGGTGGTAGCCTATACCCGGAGTGGTTTTTTACTCGGAAAAGTTTTCCACTTCGTCACCAAAATCATTGTGTTGAATTTTGTGTAGTTTGATTTATTTTGCTGCTTTAATTCCTGCTATTGTTTTAATATTGTTTATAATTCCGCATAGGGTCAGAACTTTTGTTAAATTTGAATTTTCAATTATAATTAGTAATTGATTGTGATTAATGAAGTGAGAGTGAGGTTTCATTTCGGGACCATTTTTGAAGTGTTATCAATTGTGACATTCCCAAAGCTTTCATGTTGTTTGTTTGCTATATATATGATCCAACTTTAATTTAAGATGCTTATGTAATTAAGTTTCGGTGACTATGAGCTCGGGTCTGTTTAGTAAAAAACGATAGATATATAAAAATTAGCACAAAAACACGAAAAGATAAATAAAATATTTATCTTTTAATTAAATATTATTTATGTTTTAGTGATTTTGTATTAATTTTTATATTATTTTGTGTGGACATATCATTGTTCTTGTTTAATAGATATATTGTCTGTCACAAAGGTCATAAATTAAATAGAGATTGTTGATTAGATTAACTCTAATGGCTGGCCCTTGGGATTTCTAATCACAGCTCCTAAACCCGCTTGCCGTTTATCTCTACTAACAGCTGCATCTGTATTTATCTTCAGCCAGCCAATAGGGGGAGCTTTCCAGTTTCTTTTTGCCAACATCCTCCAGCTCATTCATCGTACTTTTGGGAGCCTTCACCCTTTTGTAAGCTTCCAACATAGCTTCTGCCTTAGCAGATCTGAATGGTTCCTCTTTATGTAAAAAAATACAGAGGTTCATTGCGTGCCAAAAAGCCCAATAAATAGCCATTATTATCACCTCCATTTCCATATTACTGTAATCGCTTTCCAACTTCTGCAGAGCAATTAAAGGATCTAAAATGACAACAGATTTAATTGCTTCAGCAAAGGGGGATGAGCGGGAATGGCTATCATCCTTTCAATCTATCTCCTTTATCTCCTTTTAATGGTTATGATTTAGTTAAAATAAATCTAATGGCCATTATTTTGCCAACACAAAAGTCAAGCCAACTTTTGGATCAAATTCATTAATGTGTTGTCAAGATTTTGACCCTTAGATTTATCTTGATTAAATCTTAACCTTTAAAAGGAGATAATGATATAAATGTGAAAGGATGATAGCCCAATCCGGGATGAGCTGCCATTTTTTGGTAGCATACTTACAGCTGAGAAGTGGTTTCCATCTGCACTCTACAACGATGACACATAGGCTCTTGTCTTCCACAAGTTGTCAGCTGATGGTGACAAAATCTGGGTGCAGCTCTCCAAAGGAAAATCTTCACCTTGGCAGGAAGGTTAGTAGGCCAAATGAGCTTTCAGTGGTTACTTTGGCCACTTGAGCAATTTGGAGACTCGGTGAATTTTGTCTTCAAAGCCAAATGGTATCCGTTCTTAACTGAGTAAATTCTTTTCTTATCATAATGCCATATAATCTTATCCTCCTTCGATTCCCTTGACAAAGGAATCTTCAAAATCTCTTTGGCATGCTCCTCGAGAAAGAGTTGCTTCACCAGCGCAACATCCCATTGGTTACTTGAATCAATCAATATTGCCACTCTTGCTGATGGAATTACAGGAGGATTCAACAATGGTTTTAGAGTGTCTAATCTTAGAATCCAATTGTCCCTATAGATGTGAACCCTCTCACTATTACCAATTCTCCACCTCACTCCTTTAGCTAATGTTAGTCTTCCTCATAGTATGCTAGCTTCTCCATATACATGAAGGGTAGGAAACTACCTTCGCTCCCATAAAATCTGAATTTTTGAATTATTTTGTTTTTAGGATTCTTGTCACTAGAGACTGATGATCTTTCATCACATGCTACTCCTGTTTTGCCACAAAAGCCTAATTGAAACTAGTTAGGTCTCTGAATCCAAGTCCTCCTCTAACTTTATATGGCATATTCTTTCCCATTTAGTTCAATGGATGTTTTTCCGTTCTTTCGCTAAGCCCCACCAGAAATTTGCAATTGTTTTTTGAATCTCATCACAAAAACTTCGTGGGAGTTTGAAAACACTTATAGCACATGCAGAAACTACTTGGGCCACTGCCTTTATCAAAATTTCTTTCATACCACAGGAAAAAAACTTGTTGTGCCAATTCGAAACTTTATTCATAACTTTGAGCTTGATTTTATTGAAGAAATTAATCTTTTTCTGTTAGATAATGAAAGAAAGTCTTGAATTCACTCTATATGAATTTAGAATGGTAGAGGCCTTTATATAGGCTACATAGAAAACCAAAATAGAAAAGGAATCCTATAGTAATGAACAATAATAGTGAATATAGGAAATATGCATATAATAGAGAAATATAATAAAATCATGAATCCTAAAGGTAATAGGAATTCTGTTTTGGATATTCATTCCATAATATAGATTTCCATAATAATATTCCTTAGCATTCCTTAACACCCCCCTCAAACTCAAGCTGGTGACGAAGGAACAAGCTTGAGGTTGTATCTTGAAATCGGAGAGCAGAGTCTTGAAATTGGAACTTTTGAAACTTGGAGGTTGTAAACCTTGAGATAACTGATGAGCTTTAATCTACGAAGCTCGAAGGGGGAGCCGAAGCCTAAGAGGGTACCGAAGCCTGAGAGCTTTAACCTTTGAAGTCCGAAGGGGGAGCCGAAGCCCAAGAGGATGCCGAAGCCGGAGAGCTTTAACCTACGAAGCCCGAAGGGGGAGTCGAAGCCTAAGAGGGTGCCGAAGCCTGAGAGCTTTAACCTATGAAGCCCGAAGGGGGAGCCGAAACCCAAGAGGATTCCGAAGCCGGAGAGATTTAACCTACAAAGCCTGAAAGGGGAGTCGAAGCTCAAGGAGTGCCGAAGCCGGAGAGCTTTAACCTACGAAGCCCGAAGGGGGAGACGAAGCCCAAGAGGATGCCGAAGTCGGAGAGCTTCAACCTACGAAGCCCGAAGGGGGAGCTGAAGCCCAAGAGGATGCCAAAGCCGGAGAGCTTTAACCTACGAAGCCCGAAGGGGGAGCCGAAGCCCAAGAGAGTGCCGAAGCCGGAGAGAGTCGAAGCCCAAGAGAACCAAAGCCAAAGAGAGAGTGAAATCTCGACAGTGAGCCGAAGCCCGACAGAGAGGGAGTGAAATCCAGACAGATAGCAGAAGCAAAATATTAAAGAGAGTCGAAACCTGAAAGGTGCCAGCGAGAGCACACTTGTGAAGGGGTGGCGCGTGGGGTTCACGTGCTGATGGTGGCCGTGATCCCCACGCGCCAATGAAAACAAAGAGAGAGAAACTAGAAAAAGGAGAACCTGAGCTCTGATACCATGTTAGATAATGAAAGAAAACCTTGAATTCACTCTATATGAATTTACAATGGTATGGGCCTTTATATAGGTTACATAAAAAACCAAAATAGAAAATGAATCATATAGTAATGAACAATAATAATGAATATGGGAAATATGCATCTAATAGGGAAATATAATAAAATCATGAATCCTAAAGGTACTAGGAATTCTATTTTGGATATTCATTCCATAATATAGATTTCCATAATAATATTCCTTAGCATTCTTTAACATTTTCCTTCCCATCATAAATGACAACCCCAAATGCTTCTCGTTTTTTGAAACAACATTGAGTTTGAAGATATCCTTAATAGCATTTACTTGCTCAGGCCTTATCATATTATTGAAAAACATATAGCTTTTTTTTTAAAGAATGAATATCTGACCCGAGGCCATCACAACTTCTCAAATATGGTTTTTAGGTTTCTGTACTCCTTCACTATTGCTCTGGACAATATCCTACTCAAGCCCGGCCCTTGGACAGTGCCACAAGGGCTGTTGTCCAAGGCCCAAAAAAATAAAAGGGCACCAAAATTGTTCTTTTCACTTTTATCTTTTGGAGTCTTTATGCCTCTCTCTCATCCAGTCATCCTTTGTAGTGCCCAAACAAAGTTTACTTTCTGGTTCCAGCTTTAGGGTTTTCTGATTCTTCACTCATTCAGTAATGTGAAGTTTAATTTCTTCTTTTCAACATGTGTCAATAATATTCTTCTTGGTTATATAAGTGATAATTTCACAATCTAAATTGAAGAAAATATCTTATTAAATTGTTTGCAAAGTTTACTATTTCATTAGAGAATCTAATAAAACCCTAAACATACCTTCAGGATGCGTTTTGAAAGTTGCATTAGAGAATCTAATATCTAATCTGATAAATTGACGTTTCGTTGTTGTTGTTCGGTTTATTTTTTATTTATATTTATTTTTTTGTGCGTTTAACTTTTATTCTAGATTTCCAGTTAATTAGTGTTGATAATTTTAATACCAAGTATGATGATTTTATATTATCAAACGGATATAGTCAAGTTACATAATTGATATGAAATTAATTAAATGTTTCTTGAAAGTGAAAAATTTACTGGGGGGTTGGTTATGCTTTTTATGCAGTTGGCCAGTTGCAGAAAATGGGAATTGGGAAAATTTTCAGACTTTAGAGTGTTGGTTGTAGAAAATGATATTAATTTCTTGTTATTTTGGCTAAAATTGAATCTTTTATTGCTGGTGAAGTCAATGAGACAAGTATTTTGATTTGCTTGTTCTTGTTAAGTTTGTAAGATACTGTACCTTGAAAATGGGTTTATGCCATGGCCGATAGTATATAATATATGTTGGAATGATAATTTTGATCAGAAATTTTTGTTATATCATGTGTAGGTAATTTTTGCAAATAAATTATCGAAGTCATGTCTTTTAGGAAACAACTCTCTGGTAATATGAAAAGGAAAAAAAACAAAGGATAATGAAATTGCTGAAAATTTAAGAGGATCTCTTAATAAAATTTTCTCTACAAAGAATGAGTCGGTTGAAAATTTGAGAGAAAATGATGTTGGTGAAGAGTCACAAAATGTTGTTGGGGAGTCTCATGATCATGAAATTGGTGGTTATGATGGTGGTGATTTAGAAGAAAATGGTGGTGATATAGATTTAAATGTTGATGATGATCATATTGGTGTAGAGGAAAATATTGAATCTCCCGAACCTACATTCCATTTAAACATTTATGATCCAAGAAATTGGGATGGTCTTAATGCAGAAATGAGAGCCTTACTTGTAGAAAATGGACCAATTCGAGAAACTAATCTCACTTACCCTAAAGACAAACTCTCTAGAAAATTTTCCTCACACTACTATGATTGAAAATTACCAACGGGTGAAATTTATGATAGGAAATGGCTCGTGTACTCAAAAGAGTTGGATAAAATCTTTTGCTTTTGTTGTAAATTATTTAAAACAATTGCCTCAAAAAGTGAGTTAGCAAAAGATGGAATTAGTGATTGGAGACATCTCGGTTTGAAACTTGATCAACATGAAAAGAGTAAATAACATCTTACTAATTCGAGAACTTGGGTTGAGTTGAAACGTAGATTGACAAAAAATCAGACAATTGACAAAGAATTTCAAATGCGAATCAAGAAAGAGACAAATCATTGGAAACAAGTGATGCTTAGAATTATTGCTGTTGTGAAATGTTTAGCCATACGTAATATAGCATTTCGTGGAACAAATGAAAGACCTTATGAAGACTCTAATGGCAACTTCTTAGGTTTACTTGAAATGATTGCGGAGTTTGATCCAATAATGCAAGAGCATTTTCGACTCATTGAGAATAAAGAGATTCATCACCACTATTTGAGCCATAAAATTCAAAATGAGTTGATAGCTACTTTAGCTTCAAAAGTCAAAACCGCAATCATTAAAAAAGTAAAAGAAGCCAAATTTTATTCTGTCATTCTTGATTGTACTCCTGATGCAAGTCATGTGGAACAAATGACTTTAATTTTGAGACGTGTTGACTTGTCAAGTAGGTCAATATATATAAGGGAGTATTTCATGGAGTTTTTAAGTGTGGAAATTACATCAGGACAATGACTTTTTAATGAGTTGCAAGATGTCCTAAAGTCTCTGATCTTGATATTGATAATGTGAGTGGACAAGGTTATGATAATGGATCTAACATGAAAGGGAAACACCAAGGTGTTCAGAAAAGATTGCTAGAGATAAATCCCAGAGCCTTTTACATGCCATGTGGTTCTCATTGTCTTAATTTAGTAGTTTGTGATATGGCAAGTTCATGTGTTAAAGCAAAATCTTTTTTTTTTGGAGCATGCCAATGCATATATACGGTGTTTTCCAACACTACAAAGCGTTGGAATATTTTGCTTGAACATATTGATGGGTTAACTTTGAAGTCATTGTCAACTACTCGATGGGAAAGTCACATTGAAAGTGTTAAAGCAATTAAATCTCAAGTAGCCCAGGTTAGAAATACTTTGTTTACGTTGGTGGAAATTACTGAGAATCCCCAATTGAGTAGGGATGCGGGATGTTTAGCATCATGAGAACTTTCCAGTTTTGATTTTGTATTAAGTTTGGTTATTTGGTATGACATTTTGTTGAAGATTAACATGGTGAGCAAAAAATTACAATCTGAAGACATGCGTCTTGATGTTGCTGTAAAGGCACTGGAAGCACTTGTTATCTTTTTTGAAAACTACAGAGAAACTGGTTTTGCTTCTGCCATGCGTGATGCTAAAGAAATTACACTTGATTCAGAAATTGAACTTGTTTTTCAAACTAAACATCATAGACCTAGAAAAAGACATCATGATGAAGTGGATGGTAATGAGAGGGAACAACAGTCTGTTGAAGAATCATTTAGAACATATTATTTTCTTGTTATAGTGGATATTGCTATTTCTCAACTGAAAAACAGATTTGAACAGTTAAAGGCTTTTGAATATATTTTTGACTTCTTGTTTGATGCACCGAAGTTAATTTCATTGGATGATCAACAGTTAAAAGAAAATTGTATGAATCTTGAAGCACATTTGAAACATGAAAATACCATGGATATAGATGGAGCGGACTTATGTTCTGAATTACAGGTGTTGCAAATGATGTTACTTGAAGAAGTATTTCTCTTTAATAACCCTTGGACATCCATGGAAATAACAAACTTTGTAAAAGAAACCAACATGTGTCCTAATGTTATGATTGCTTATCGTGTACTATTGACTGTACCTGTGACCGTGGCATCTGCAGAAAGAAGTTTTTCAAAATTGAAATTATTAAAATCTTACTTGCGGACCACCATGACTCAAGATAGACTATAAGGATTAGCAATCTTATGCATTGAAAAGGATGAGATTGAAGACTTGGAGTATGATGATATAATTGATGATTTTGCTTCAAAAAATGCTAGAAGACAATTTCTTAAAGGTTGAAATTTCAAGGAGCTTTGCTAGGAATGGTTGTATATGATTGTATTTTTTGTTGTCGGGGTTTAGGTATTATGTCCCCCCTTTGTATATTTTCTTAAGCAATATAATTTGGGCGTGAGGGCCTAGCCCCCAGCTTCGAATGGGTTCCAGCCCTCGTTAAATATTATTTTTTTTAACATGTTTTCGTAATAAAAAAGGACACATTTTGAACCTTCGCACCGGGCACCTAAAAACTCAGGACCGACCCTGATCCTACTATCATTCGCAAAAACAAGATGTGATATTGTGAGTTCATTGTTGAATCTCATGCCATGGAAATAATTTTTCTATTCTGCTTGCTAAAGAAGTTGAGAAAATCTATGCGTACAAAATAAACAAGTAAGGGGATAAATGACATCCATACCTAAGTCCCCTTTCAGGTTGAATAAGTTCTCTAACTATGACATTGATGATTATATAAAAATATGAGGTAGCAATACATCTCATAATCAAGTTAATCCAATCACTAGAAAACCCCCAATCTAACAATTGCAATTTACATCCAACTTAAGGGCAACAAAACATTTCTTTTTTCCTCTTGTGTGTCTAATCTTATAAAAAAAAAATTATAGCCTATAATTGAATTAATTAGAGAATTCACAAATTAAGCCATAATTGAATTAATTATACAATTAATTAAATTAATCACCTAATTGATTCATGCAAATTCAAATCCCAAATTACTAATTGAGAGTCAATCACCATAAAGCAACTTAAGAAAAATTCTAAGTCACCAAGGAGTGAATCAAGAAACTATAGAATGGAAATTTGGTGCTTTATACTCTAATTAGGCCTAATTACACTAATAAGCCTAATTAATTTACGCATGCCTGTTCAAAGTTCCTATTTTGCTATCAAACACATAAACTCAACACTGGATATGAAGAAAACATATTTTACATAAAAATTATGGACCAAAATAAATAATTTTTCTAAATTAAAAGAAAAAATAGAGATTACTTTAATTTTATATTTCCTCATTCGATTATGCTCCATCTAATTTCCTTCGTACTCTCAATTTTGGTGGATTTTTTTGATAACCCAAGAAACCTAAAATTCAACACTTTGAACTTCTTCAAGTCAAAACTAAAATGAAAACAATTTGTCATTCATTTTACCTCTTGGCCCGAAAATTAGTTATTAATAGGGGAGGGGTATTTTTTTTCATTTTGACAATATCCAAAAATAAGCCAAATATCACTCTAATATTTGGTTATAATTTTTCCATGTATAAAGTTTATCTAACAAGCTTTAAATAAGGAATATTCCAAGAATATTGCATAATAAATAATTATTAAATTAATTAAATTTTAATTAATAAAATAATTATTTATTTGACAAGTATCAAAATTCAAATGGACCTATTGTGTGTCTAATCATGTATCTATACATATATATATTAGATATAAAATATCTCGGCATGTGTAACTGTAGGAGCGAAGAGGTTTCCCGCTATACCTATGACGTCAGCGACCACTACACTGTTGGGCTCCCAGCCCGTAAAGAATATGGATAGCCCCGCGGGGGAACTAATTGAAGAATAACGGAGTCGTCACCCAGTATGAAACACTTGAAATGATTTAAGGCCACACTACAACCCTCGCAGGGGTCGACTTTAAATCCGTTTGGGTTCAAAACGATCCTTTACTGATGCCAGTATAATATTTACGCTCAAATGAGCTATTCTCATATCTTATAATGCAAGAGTACCCAAAACAGCTTATACAACACACAATAGCACGAACATGTAATCCATAAGTTATTACAACAATATAAAATGATAATAAAATAAAATACCATATAAATGTTCAGAAATTATTAAAGCAATGATGAAGTACTAATCAAATGGATCAGAATACATATCTTTCCGACCTTATTTCAAAAACCAGGCTAGACAAAAAAAAATTTGAGTACTTAATGTCTGGATATTTTTGTCAATATTCTGCTGGACTTGATATAAATCCGGCTAGATGTACTTCACGGATCAGAATTACGGAAGCATGCAAATAACAGATATAGAAACAATAACATACTTAAATCAGAAACTAAAAAGAACATAATCATGCATAATCATAATAGTAACGAGATGATAGATACATAACTATAAAAGTAGAAATATTATGACAGAGACATGCATAAATATCAGTAAGTTACCATTACATGCATATCATTAATAAAATAACGGATAAATGACAGTGATGGAATAACACTAAAATAACAGGACGTATCAATAGAATAACTTAATAATAGCAGAACACTAAAATGTAGTAATAAATTGAAAAAAAGTAGTAAACGCGACCTGATGGACGTCTAGCCGGAGATATTATGTTAGTATAAAAACTCAAAAAAAAATACGAAAGAGAAAGAAGGTACCCTCAGGTCGTACCTCTAGATATTGTTTGGCTCGAAAACACTTCTGAAGATCAGGATGTTGCTTGGATGCTTGCTGGAAAGGGGGTAGCTCTCAAAGACTTATGGTTTGCTCACTGATTTCTCTTTTTCTCCCTCTGGATTTTTTAGGGTTTTAGCGTATCAATATTTCAGTGTCTAGGAGGTGAAAAGTTGTGTTTCTGGGATTCCATGTAGTCAATTTCCCTTCCAGCATTCATCCTTGCAACTTCCAAGCTTTCAGAGAGTGTCCACATAAGAGACTGATTATCGGGCTATGCATAAAAATACAATGTCTATAATAATGTTACGAATAATCCATATTATTCTTAATTAATTGCCCTAATGCTCTATGGGTATACTTTATTAGTGTGACCAACTAGATTTAGATATATATGTCACATAACATATTCTGTGTCCATAATTCGCTCACTCATAAATTATGACGACCACAGATAATCATGTTGAACCATACAAGTCGAATTCTAAGCATATCATATAGTCCATATGTAATAGGTTATCTGAAATGTAACGGAGATATACGTGAAAATGTCAAATCTCTATAATGTACAATTCATATATGTGTCACGACATATTTATGATCTCACAGTCAATATTTAGAACTTATTTCCAGAATATATTATGACCTAGAGTTGCACACGGTTCGATTACGGCTGGAAACCTTAACCAAACCGTAAGGTTTTGAATCGTAACTGAATCGTAGAAATACGATTCGGTTGTGGATCAGCCAAGGCTGAAATCGCAACAGCAACCGCAACCTTAAACCAGACTAAACTATACGGTTCGATTCGGTTTAAGGTTGGAACCTAAATTTTTTTATAAAATAAAATAATAAAAATTAAAGATTTACTAAACCTTAAATTGATGCTTGATGGAAAATTAGAAAATTTAAAAGTTATTTATTTATTATTTTGTAAAAAAAAAAAAAAAAGAATTTGCACTTAATTAAACTGTCTACATATCCTCTTGGGGTGTAGAGGAATCAAAGCTCACATAATTCTGTTACATTTTATTTTTAATAATTTACCCCATTTATATACTATCCATCCTCATTCGAGGAATGTGGTCCGGTTATTGAGTCTTCGATAGCTGTGTCTGTCTTGTCACATAAATCTTCAAAAGTTTTCGGCTGATTTTCTTGTTGACGATGATCTGTCCTATATCAATCGTCAACACACGTTTGAGTTTCTAACATATCTGGTTTCAACCTTGATCTTCTATCATCAATAATATTGTCGCCCATACTAAAAGCCTGCTCAACAGATACGGTTCAAACTGGTGTGGCTTATACCTCCCTTGCAATCACAGACAGAACTGTAAACAATCTTTAATGTTTTTGCCACCATTCAAGGATAAGACACTACTCATCTACAAAAACACTTTGGGAAAACTCAGAATTTGTTGTTAGATATATATTAATTTCTGAATTAATAGTGGTGGTATTGGTAGACTTAGATTTTTTACTTCATTGCATTAACCAACTTCTACTAGCCGGAAGATTAGATTGTTCAGTTAGTGCATCCATGTCTTGTTTAGTATCATCTATTTGAATATTATATCTATTTACATAATCATTGTATAAATAAATTAAAATTCTCCTAACAATATCAACAATTGAAGAAACAATCATAGAACTATAACCTAATAAAGAATAATAATTTTGTAAAATATTTTCCAAAGCTTTTATTTTAAATCTTGAATCCAAAACAAAATCAATAAGATAAAATAATGGGTTTTCTCTGTAATAACTCATCCGTTTTTGTCTCATTGAGGAAACACATTCTGTTATTCTGAAAGCAAGATCATCGAAGTCATCGAAAGTAGGTTCATCAATGTTATCATTATTAGGAACATATAATACCCCTAAAATGTTAAGAGTTATAATGAGAAAAATATTTGAAGTGGATAATAAACACCACTTAAAAAATTTATGGCATCATTAAAATTTTTTAAAATAAATAAAATTTTTGAACAAACTTCTCAATGACTGAGATATAAAATTACATCATATTAGTTGTGAGCAATAAAAGAACATAATAAATATTTATATGTAAAACTTTCATCAAGTAAAAAAAATAAGTAGAATTCCAACAAGTTGGAACATCGCAATAAAATTTTTTTGGCTTTACACCATTCTCTTTTTTATTTTAGAATATGACCAAATTAAATTAATTATTTTTTTAATAGATGCAATATGAGAATTTAAAGATTTTAAACCATCTTATAAACATAAATTCAAAATATGACATACACATCGAAAATGAAAAAATTTACCTCTCTAATTCAGTTTTACATGCCATGTTCACGTGTTTCCATTCAATCATGTTTTCCATGATTCTCATGTCATGTTAGTCCTGATAGTTCATGCCATAAGTTTCTAGTTATGTGCACATGTTATCCATGTCATTTTAAATCATTCACGTATCATGCATATTGAATTTCAAGTTACGTTTTTCAATTATATGTTCATGTTTATGATTTCAGAAATGATTTTATGAAATTCACATCATGATTTAGAAAATGATTTTTACAAGTATATGAATGAGTTTTCAAACCACCAGTCTAGTACTGTCCCTTCACGTTTAGCATCCCAGGTTTTCTCAGATAGCCTTGGGGCACTGATCACCCACATAGGCTCAGCATGTTCATGTTTACGTTCCATTCCTTACGATGTGCCAAGTCCCGCTAGGTAGGTTATCACGCCCCTATGTTACTATACTGGTGTGTGTTTTCATGTTCCCATATCTAGTTTTATGAGATACAAATTTCAGCCACGCTTTTGGATTTCAGATCACGCATATGTTTTTACATTATTTAGCACGTAGTTCAGATTTTGATATATGTGCATGTTTTATAAGTTGCATGTCATGTTTTCAAATTATGTCATATCATGTAGTTCAGTTATGCAGGTCATGTAGCTTTTAGTCATGCATGTCAAACTTAGGTGTTCATGTCCAGCTCAATAGTTCATGTTCAGTTTATGAAGGATTCAAGACAGGTCATGCAAGTCAAGTCATCTTAGTACATGATCAGGTTATTTCAGCTACCACGCCATGTTGTTCAGATCACTTCCAGATCTTGATCATATTATTTCAATTTAGGTTTAGTTTTTTAATACGTTCTCAGGATTTATCATGCTATGTCAGTTCCCAGTCACGTCATAGCTCCAGTTTTCTTGCCAATTTCTCAGTATTTAATCAGGTTTTTAATTTCCAATTTTTGGTTCACAATTTTATAAATTCAGTTCATTTCAGTTAATTCATGATTTGTATTTTAGTATTCTTTGGCCCTCTGACATTTACTCACCGGGTCTTTCAAAAGACCTGACCCACCCCACTCTCCAATTTATTTTGTAGGTTATAAAATCATGCATGTTGAGGATAAGCTTTAGATGAGACGAGGCCCAAAATCAGTCATTAAAAACCACGATCAACAGAGTCAAGTGCCAAGGCCTAGTAGTTAGGAAATTATCAAGTCAGGCCTTAGAGCCATATGTTTATTTGTTTAAGATATATTTGAGTCATGTATGCAAATAATGATTAGTATTTTATCAAAAGTTTTGTGATCATGTTAGCATGACAACCATGTATGTTAGTAGATCAGTTAATGCATGTCATTGGTTAAGGGTGATGGCTAGGCCGTCTTTTGCCGATCATATGGCCGGACTTTCCAGGGTGTGGCAAGTTGGTATCAGAGTAGAGGTTAAGGGTGTAATGATTTTTGCAGTTCCGTCGACTCCAAGTAAGTCCTCTTACTAATTTACATAGTACTATGATCATTTCATACGATAATTGGAATATCACATGCATGATACATACATGATAACTTCACATGATATAGTTAGAGCATGTTAGGAAAGTTGCATGAATTTCACACAAATTAGGATTTGGGAACGAATCCTATTTTAAGGGGGTGGATGTAACACCCTAGGTTTTAGCATGTACGGTGATTCACATCATGGACATCATGATCATGTAGGTTGTGTATGCGATGTTTATCGCTTGTATATTATGTACACATGTTGACCATGGCAACGGTCCAAGTTCACGGACAATCATCATCATTTAGGTAAATTTTCAGTTCTTGGATTGTCATACAGGTCGACATACCAGTATAACGGTGCCCCTGTATCTAGAACATCATTACTGAAACTAGTGTTATTCATGCCGATTTTCTTACCAATCTTATACAACAGCACGCCGGTGACACGTCATACATATTGGTTATTAATTAGGTCATATGTGTCGATAACCTTCTTGACTTCCCACGAAGACCGGCATACCGGTCCGGAAAATCGGCATATCGATCTCATCAAGTTTATAAAAATAGACTAGCCCTCCTCATTTTTTGATGATGCCTCTTCACCTAGGGCTCGAAGTTTTGCCATTTTGAGCCCCAAATCTCAAGTTTTTCATGCATTTTAAGCTCCATTGATCTCAAGTAAGTCTCTAATCTTCATTTTCATCATTTATTTAGCATGATTTCATGATTTCTCAAAACCTCTAAATTTATGAGTTTCATTTTTGGGTATAATTATGCACAATTTTCATACTCAGCGTGTTTTATTGGTTGTTAGAGGCATGATACATGCATTATTTTAGTTGTAGCCAAGCCAACACGGGCATTGGTGGTTTAAACCTAGGGATTGGGTGGTTTAGCAATTAGAGTAATTAGAATGCATGTTATAGAATTAGAAATAGCTAGAATCACGTCATGGTAGTTATAGTTGTCGTTACTAGGAAAATCGGAGTTGCTGAGTATGTTGGACAAATTTGGGGTTTTGGTCTCAAGCCGTATTTGGGCGTTTCAAGAAGGCGAATTGGTTACACTGAGATGTTCCATCATCATGTCACGAGCATGTCATTAAAGAATCATAGCATGTCATATAGCATTAGTAGTATAGTCAAGTTAAGTAGCACGTCAGTATAACTTTGTGTGTTAAGTAAACATCTTAAGTTATCATGTTCGCCATGTCAACAAGCATACAACATTTACAAGCATTCACCCCATTCACGAGCACGTTCATTATTCTTAGTTCGAGTATGCTAGCGATACTTGGACAAAGGTCATGTTAGATATTTTGCATCAATCCTTCCAGACGTATCCGGACACGCTGGTGATTGACGTTAGTCAATGAGTAGATGCTTCTTTCCCCTCTCTCTTTCAAGCTTTCAATTGCAGACGTTTTTGTTAGATTCTATTTTCACCTTAAATCTTTAATTATTATTCTTAGTTTATGCTTTGTTTTGGCATTCTTAGTTGCGCTTTAGCCATTGCCTTCAGTTCATGCTTTCAGATTATGCCTATATTTTATGTTTATGACTAGTGATCTCAGTTCATGTATTCCTTTCATATATTCAATTTATGTGATTTATTTTCATTTTTAGCTTATGTTGTTAGTTCACATTTTCAGTTCATGTATCTAGTTATGTTCCAATGCGTGTTATCGATCATGTACTAGTTCATATTTCAGCTCATGTTATGTGTTTCATGTTTATGATTCAAGTTATATCATGTTTATGTTATAGTTAAAAAGTACTGGTTAAGTTTTCCGTTCAGACGACACCCATCTCATACCTAATCTAAAATAGGTAATGAGGCCCGTATGAACTTGTATGCATAATCCAGTACATGTCAGTCCATTTTTTCATGTGTGAAATTCCTAACATAGGTTTCAATTTTACATGCCATGTTCATGTGCATCCATTCAGTTATGTTTTTCATGATTCTCATGTCATGTTAGTCATGTAGTTCATATCATAGGTTTCTAGTTATGTGCACATGATATCCATGTCATTGTAAATCATTCACGTATCATGCATATTGAGTTTCAAGTTTTATTTTTCAGTGATATGTTCATGTTTATGATTTCGGAAATGATTTTATGGAATTCACATCATGATTTAGAAAATGATTTTTATAAGTATATGAATGAGTGTTCAAACCACCAGTCTAGTACCGTCCTTTCACGTTTAACATCACGGGTTTGTTCAGATAGCATTGGGGCACTAATCACCTTCATAGGCTCAGCATGTTCATATTCACGTTCATATGCCTATGCGGCGCCAGGTCCCACTAGGTAGGTTTATCACACCTTTATATTACTATACTGGTGTGTGTTTTCATGTTCCCCATATTTAGTTTTATGAATATGAGATACAAATTTCAGCCACACTTATAGATTTCAGATCACGCATATGTTTTCAAATATCATATACATGATTTAGCACGTAGTTCAGATTTCGATTTATATGCATGTTTTATAAGTTGCATGTCATATTTTCAGAACATGTCATGTCATGTAGTTCAGTTATGCAGGTCATGTATCAAGTTAAGTCATGTAGCTTTCAGTCAGACATGTCAAGCTTAGGTGTTCACGTTCAGCTTAAGAGTTCATGGAGGATTCATGACAGGTCGTGCAAGTCATGTCATATTAGTACATGATCAAGTCATATTAACAACCATACTATGTAGTTTAGGTCACTTCCAGGTATTGATCGTGTTATTTCAGTTAAGGTTTAGTTATGTTTAGTACGCTCTCAGTATTCATCACGCCATGCCAGTTCCCAAACATATCATAGCTCCAACTTTCTTGCCAATTTCTCAGCATTCAATCATGTTTTTATTCCCAATTTTTTGTTCACAATTTTATAACTTCAGATCATTCATAATTTGTATTTCAGTATTCTTTGGCCCTCTGGCATTTACTCACCAGGTCTTTCAAAATATCTGACTTACCCCACTCTCTAGTTTATTTTGCAGGTTACAAGATTATGCATGTTGAGGACAAGTTTTGGTGGAGACGAGACCCAGTGACAATCATTAAACACAATGGTCAATAGAGTTAATGTCAGGGCCAGTAGTCGGGAAATTGTCAAGTCAGACTTTAGAGCCATATATTTATGTGTTTAAGATATGTTTGAGTCATGTACGCAAACCATGATTAGTATCAGTAGTTTTTTGATCACGTTAGCATGACAGCCATGCATGTTAGTATATCAGTTATTGTATGTCATGGGTTCAGGGTTATTGTAGGACACAAAAATTGGCGACGCTGTTCCAAGCTCGCGGCCCGGTTGGGAGTACGGAGTAGCCCGCGGGGAACTAAACCGGATAAATAAATGGAGTCGCCACCCAGCGTGAACTGGGAAATGATTTAAGAACGCACTCACCCCTCGCAAGGGAAGACCTCAAACCGTTGGGTTCAGAATGGTCCCTTACTTATGCCACTTGTAATGAATGAATTTATGTAATAATGTAACCGAGTCTACGCAACATACATACGCAAGAATAACCTACATCTAAGTTCGCATACAACCTATATTTAAGTTTGCATATAACATATATCTAAGTTTGCATGCATAAAAGTAAGTCGAAATAACGACAAACACACAATCTCATGGACACATTAAATTGATGAATACAGAAACATAAGTAAATAATCTATTGTCTAAACATAAACATTAAAGAGATATCATTAAGTGGCTAATGCAAAAGAAACAACTAAATCATGCGTAAAATAACATATTATTTCTAATAAACCATGGACACAAGATTAGATAAAACGAAATATGTGCATTTCTCAAGTAGTACGTGGAATTGTATCCCAAGTTCAGACCGCACTACCGTCCATTCGGATTCGGCTACGGAATTTACGTTTGGGTTTCCATCCGATATACCACGAGAGATAACACAAAATCATTCATCCAATGGCCACAACATACATGTTACAACAATACGCATGCGGAGAAATACTAATAAATAAATAAAAAATGAGCAGGAATAAATACGGGGGTGCCCTCAGGTCTTACCTTTTAAGTCGCCTCTTGGAAGTGCGTTACACGATCGTCGGAAGGGTTAATGCTCCGCAACTCATCTGGTTCATTGGTTCAATGTTTCCTTCATCGCTTCAATATTTTAGGCTGCTGTTTCCTCTGTTTTTACTGCAATTTTCTGGTCGTTGTTTTTTGTTACTGTTTGTGGTATTTAGGGAAGTTTTGGGTGACTATTTTTGCTGTTTAAGGGGGCATTTTTGTTGCAGTTTTTTTGTGTGATTTAAGGCAATTTTTGGGTGCAATTTGGGGACTGGTTTGGACTATTTTTTGGTGCCCTTTTTTGTTACTGTTTTAGTCGATTATTGAGGGGCTGTGAGTGAGGGTGATGCTGGTTCGTGGAAGGTCAATGGTGTGCATTGATGAGTAGTTTCGGTCAGGGATGGGGCAGTTCGTTGGAGGGTTCACGGCTGAAGGTCTGGTGCGTGAGTGGGCTGGTTTGTCTGAGGAGTTGCTCTCGGCTGATGAGGTTAATTTGAGTGGTTTATTATTTCATTGTTGTTGAGAGTGTGAGGTGTGATCTTCGTGAGGTATGGTTTGTTTTTTTGTGTCCTATGCGAAGAGGCAGTTGCTTGAGTTTATTGATGGCATCGGTTTGATGGGCTGTGAGTGAGTTTCTTATGATGGAGAAAGGACGTGGGTGTTGTATGGCTTTGTAAAGGACGTAGTTGAGTGGATTGATGAGCTGCTTTCACGTAGAGGGTTTACTGTTTGAGAGGGGTTGTGTGTGTGTGCTTTAGGAGAATGAAGCGTGGCTGATTGAGTGGGGTTGGTGACGTGATATTGTGAGGTGAGAGCTGTGCGTTAGGTGAGAGAGAGAGGTTATTAGTTTAGGGTTTTGTTGTTTTTGAAGGCGCTGAACGTGAGGAGTTGCATGAGGGTTTATTATTTTGTAAGGGACGTGAAGATTGAGAGAGAAAGTGTGTGTGGAGAGAGAGAGAGAGCCGTGAGTTGTGAGGAGTTATGGGAGAGAGAGAGGCTTGTTGTGAATGAGCTCTAGGGTTTATTTGTTGTGGAGTTGTGTCGTGAATGAGCTGGGGGTCTAAGAGCTTGGTTTGGCTTTCTTTTTATAGGAGAGGGTTAGGGCTTTCCTTGTACGGTAAGAGAATGAATCATGTAATTATGGAGGATATCTTTTAATTATTGTGTCATAAGGAAAAATCTATTCACTTTAGGAAGGTAATTTGTGGGATTTGATTTGATTTTATTTAGTTTAGACATGTGATTTAATTTAATTAGGGAAGGTGATTTGATTAGATTTCTTTAATTCGGGAAGGTGATTTGTTTAGATTTCAACATGTGTTTAATATGTTTGAATATTTTTGGATGTGATTTAATGGTCTTGGAGGCTTATGGGCGTGTAGGATGGCTAGTTGGTGGGCTTAAGCGTGTGGTTGGTGGTATGTGTGCTTAGGTGTGTAGGTTGAAGGGGTTTTGGGCCAAGGATGAATTTTAAAACAGAGATCCAACGAGCGAACCCGAAGCTAAGCAAACGAATTAAGTCCAACAATGTATCAATTTCTGAATTTTCCCTTCCAACGTCTGTTTCTCGTGACTCCGCAACTTAAAGGGTAGTGCTTCCGTATGAGGCTCATCATCGGGACTTATATGCAAAAATACAGTGCCTACAGTCACCCCCACTATGATGGGACTTGTGCAGTGTGTGACAATGACAATCCTATCAAAGTTATGCAATGCATTTTCACTTACGTGGCTTGCCAGCTGCCGCCTGACTTGTGTATTGTTTCGAACTGAGTTGATATGGTGTTGAGGTGCTGCGACCCCTGAGGTTCATCCCTGCAAGATGCTGCGATCTCTAGGAATCACTACCGAACTGAACTAATATGGTGGCGAGGTGCTTCGACCCCTGGGCTTTGTTCCTGAAACACCGAGTGTGGGCTTTGTTCCCGAACTGTGCTGATAAGTTGTGGGCCTCGACCCTGGGACGCATCCTAAAAACTGCTGATGTGGGCCTCGACCCTATGACGCATCCCAAAATGCTGATGATGTGGGCCTCGACCCTGGGACGCATCCCAAACTGCTACTGATGTGGGCCTCGACCCTGGGACGCATCCCAAAACTACTGATGTGGACCTCGACCCTAGGACGCATCCTAAACTGCTGATGTGGGCCTCGACTTGGGACACGTCCCAAACATCAGATGTGTGGGCCTCGACCCTGGGACGCATCCCAAATTGCTGATGTGGGCCTCGACCCTAGGACGCATCCCAAACATTAGATGTGTGGGCCTCGACCCTGGGACGCATCCCAAACTACTGATATGTGGGCCTCGACTCTGGGACGCATCCCAAACTACTGATGTGTGGGCCTCGACCCTAGGACACATCCTAAATATCAGATGTGTGGGCCTCGACCCTGGGACGCATCCCAAACTGCTGATGTGTGGGCCTCGACCCTGTGACTCATCCCAACCTGATACTGATGTGGGCCTCGACCCATGCTCCATTCCCGAAGTGTCATTCCCGGCATACTGAACCTCATCCCCGAGGCATTACTGATGTGATGGTTCATTCCCAAACCTTGCTGTATGAGAAAAGGTAGAATGGTCACCCCCAGTCTCGGTTCATTCTTCTGTTCTTTGCTGCTTTCATTAGGTCAAGGTAGATCTCCTGATGTGATGTTACATACCGACCTACTATACTGCCTCTCACGAGATAATCCCGATAGCTAAACATGTTTTCGTTCTCAACAGATGCCTAGCGTCGAAACCAAAGAACCTTCAAAGTACTTGATACAACTCAAATATGACCATCTGAATAAGTGATCTGAACTAGACTCCAAGTATGTGTGTGTCAAGGTTCTTTCGCAGCTTAATCCTTAAGTAAGCCGACTTGATGATTTTTTCTCGAAGAATTGAATCAGTGGGTCTAACCAACCGAGATGTCTTGATCATGCTATGCGATTATTTTTTCGTACTCAATATGATATGGTTTTCTTTTCTTCATTTCTTTCGTCTCTTTTTTTTTTCAACGCACCTACCCTTTAAGGTAGCATTTCTCCTCATGGTGGTCCTAATACTCGCCCATGGGTAGCTTCACACTTATCGGTTATATGTGGTTTATTTTTCCTCTTCGAAGACTTTTTCTTCATTTACAACCATATCACATATCGTAACACGAGTAAACCAAGATGGACATCTAAGCAAACAGTCATTCACTGATCCATCATCTCTTCAACTAGTTGTCTCACCGACTACTCAGGATTTTACTACTAAGATCTCGTAATCAAGTGCTCACGAGTCTAGCCGAGATCAACCACTCAGAATACCGGATGAGAGCACATCTTGTACTTATCGTTTCTAAGGTTTCACCCTACAGTAAACAATTTCATCACCGGACATATGCCTAACCATCAAGGACTTATCTCTTTTTTTTCGACTGGAAGTCTTCCTTTCAACCACCGATAATGTGGGCCTCAACCCTGGGATCCATTCCCGAAACTGACACTGATGTGGGCCTCAACCCTGGGATTCATTTCCGATTGATACTGATGTTGGCCTCAACCCTGGGATTCATTTCCGACTGATACTGATGTGGGCCTCAACCCTGGGACTCATCCCCAAATATGATACTGATATGGGCCTCAACCCTGGGATCCATTCCCGAAACTGATACTGATGTGTTGCTGATTCTGGTTGGCTTATATTTGCCACTTTCTCCCTCTTTTTAAAGACTGTAAATAAAAAACATAACAAACACAAAAAAGAATGCAAGTACGTTACGTGTATGCATGCATGTATGAATGAATTTCCTATTCCGTTGGGTTAGGTCTTTCGCCAGTCCTTCTGGTGATCGCTCGGTCTTTTCTCCCTCAGGCAAAATATTACTTCAATCTATCCACGTTGATCGGCTCGGTGAACTCGTTCCCTTCCAAATCTGACAGTCTCAATGCTCCATTTCCCATGACTTTATGGACTATGTAGGGTCATTCCCAATTGGGTCTAAACTTTCCTCTCGGGTCTATCGTCGACGGCTTTGATTGCTTAAGTACCAGATCACCCTTTCTGATATTAGTAGGATGCACCTTCTTGTTGAATGCTCGAGCCAACCTCTTCTGGTATAACTGCATATGACATAAAGACTTCATTCTCTTTTCATCCAGTAATGCTAACTGTTCAAATCTCCGCGAGGCCCATTCTTGTTCAAGTAACTCTGCTTCTGCTAATACCCGCATAGACTATATCTCAACTTCCACTGGCAGTAATACTTCCATCCCATAGACCAAAGAGTAAGGCATAGCTCCCGTTGCTGTTCTCACAGAATTTATGTACCCCCACAGGGTGTATGGTAGTTTGTCAGCCCAATCTTTGTAGTTCTCTGTCGCCTTGGCTAGTATATTCTTTATCGTCTTATTGGCTGCCTCAACTGCCCCATTCACTTGTGGTCGGTAAGGTGACGACTTGTGATGTCCTATCCCATACCTCTGTAGCATTGCCTTTGTTTCTCCTTGAAACTGGACTTTGTTGTCTGTTACTACGTGATGCGGCATCCCATATCGACAAATGATATTTCGGGCTATGAATTTTGCCATCTTCTTTACTGTGACATTGCGAAATGACTCGGCTTCCACCCATTTTGAAAATTAGTCTACTGCCACTACTATGAAGCGATGTCCATTCGATGCATGCGGTCAAATTTCTCCGATCATATCAATTCCCCATACTGAGAAAGGCCACGGCTCTGACAGCCTGTGCTACTCTGTGTGAGGCAAATGGTTCAAGTTACCGTGCGCTTGACGATCATGACAATTTTTAACTATTGAGGAGAGAAAAAAACTTGAACAAGCAGGCAAAGTCAATGTCTTTATTATTAATGGATGCGAGATCACAATTGAATAAGATCAGGAAAACAAACATCCCCATAATTTGCAACTTTGTCTTCTTCCATCTTCTTTCTTTTTTCGGACATCAGATTCTCTAACTGCTGTAAATCTTTTTCCCATTTACTTTCCCATTTTTGCTCTGTTTCATTTTTACTATTGTTGCCCCATATCCCCATGCAGGAAGCTTGGTGTTCGTGAGTTTGGAGGAAAGTGCTGTCGGGTAGGCTGGAGTTGATTATGTGGGTGGATAGAGGTTTTCCGTGTGCGTTGGGTTGTTCATTTTCCGAGTCGGGCATTTTATGGGAGTCGATGAGGTTCTGGATTTCATGCCTGAGGCGGGCACAGCTGTCGGTGTCATGGCCTCTTTGCTGGTGGAGGTAATAGTATAGGTTTAGATCAAGGTAGCGTGGCACAGGGTTCAGAAGTGGTTTAGGTTCTAAGGGACTTATGAGTCCTTGCCTTTTCATCTCTTCAAACACCTTTGAAAAAGGTCTACCAAAATTGGAGAATCGCCTGTTCCTGATAGGGGCGACCTCAGAAGGAGTGGGCTTGGTCCCCGAAGGTCCCCTAATGGTGTTTCTATTCCGATTGCAGAACTTTCTATAATTGGCTATATGGGGTATGGTTAAACTGGCAACAGCGGCGGTCAAAGCTTGCAACTGTTCGGTAATCTTAGTGAGATTAGTCTCCAACTGACTCATGTTCGCTAACGGTCTTTTGACAAGTCTTTCTTCCTCTCTAACCCAACGAAAATCTATGGTTTCTTTTAAAACTGCATGTTAGCATGTATGCGTGTAATGCATGGAATATACAAGCCCATCAAGGTTTTCATACAAGTTGGACCAATATCATTTTAAAGCATTCAACCATACTATTGCGAGGTGCAAACTTGTCCCAGTTGAAAAAGGCCCAACGAGTTTACACTTTCGCGATAATGTGGCTAAATAACTTCAAATGGTAAGGGGCCCACACAAAATGGCCCATCGTCATTTTAGAAGCTTTTGGCCCAATTTTCATAAGACACAAACTCGTCCCAGTTTAAATGGCCCAACAAGTTCATAGCTCATGACGAAAGGTCCAACTGAGTCCAAATGATGATAGTCCCTAACGCAAGCATAAAGGAATGGTTTCTATTGGTCATACAACTACGGTTCACATGTTGATATATAGGGGTATAGACAAAGGCTCCCGCTGGTGAAGGATTGCCCACAACTATGACTCCCCACTCAAGGGTTCGAGCGACCAAGTGAGCGTACCTTTTTTATATGCTAAGGTATGTGCCAACGAGTGATGATACATGACTGACTGTCAAATGGATTTCTTACTGAAGATTCCCCAGATGGAGGGTGGAGCGGACTTTCTTAAATACCCAAGCCTCTTAGGCTTTTATCGCCTTGGTGACAGGAATAAACGTCCATCACGGTAAGCTTCGAGTAAATGATTATCTAGGTACCTTCACAGCTTTTCCCTTCAGCTATAGAAAGGTAGTGAATGAAGGAAGACACCAAACCATTACCCAGCTCTAATAATGCCTTTGATTAAACATCTTCAATCCACTGTAGACACGGTTAACTAAAGCATAAATCACAAACATTACAAGACGTTATTTCGGGGCCGATTCTCTATCCCCAGTGGAGTCTACAGATTGTAAGACACAGAAATCGGTGACGCTGTTCTAGGATCGTGGCCCGGTTGGAAGTCCGGAGTAGCCCGCGGGGAACTAAACCGGAGAAATAAATGGAGTCGCCACCCACCGTGAACTGGGAAATGATTCAAGGCTGCACTCACCCCTCGCAAGGGAAGACCTCAAATCTTTGGGTTCGGAATGGTCCCTTAATTATGCCACTTGTAATGAACAGATTTATGTAATAATGTAACCGAGTCTACGCAATATACATACGTAAGAATAACCTACATCTAAGTTCGCATACAACCTATATCTAAGTTTGCATATAACCTATATCTAAGTTTGCATGCATAAAAGTAAGTCGAAATAATGGCAAACACACAATCTCATGGACACATTAAATTGATGAATAAAGAAACATAAGTAAATAATATATTGTCTAAACATAAACATTGAAGAGATATCATTAAGTGCCTAATGCGAAAGAAACAACTAAATCCTGCATAAAATAATATATTATTTCTAATAAACCATGGACAAACACAAGATTAGATAAAACGAAATAAGTGTGTTTCTCAAGTAGTACGTGGAATTGTATCCCAAGTTCAGACCGCACTACCGTCCATTCGGATTCGGATACGGAATTTACGTCTGGGTTTCCATCCGATATACCACGAGAGATAACACAAAATCATTCATCCAATGGCAACAACATACATGAATCAACAATACGCATGCAGAGAAATACTAATAAATAAAAAAAATGAGCATGAATAAATACGGGGGTGCCCTCAGGTCTTACCTTTTAAGTCGCCTCTTGGAAGTGCGTTACACGGTCGTCGGAAGGGTTAATGCTCCGCAACTCCTCTGGTTCACTGGTTCAATATTTTCCTTCGTCGCTTCACTATTTTAGGCTGCTGTTTCCTCTGTTTTTACTGTGGTTTTTTGGTCATTGTTTTTGGTTACTGTTTGCGGTATTTATGGCAGTTTTGGGTGACTGTTTTTGCGATTTAAAGGGGCATTTTTGTTGCAGTTTGTTTATGCGATTTAATTCAGTTTTTGGGTGCATTTTGGGGACTGGTTTGGGGTCGGTTTGGACTGTTTTTGGGTGCCCTTTTTGTTACTGTTTTAGTCGATTATTGAGGGGATGTGAGTGAGGGCTGCTGCTTGTTCGTGGAAGGTCAAGGGTGTGCGTTGATAAGCAGTTTCGGTCAGAGAGGGGGCAGTTCGTTGGAGGGTTCAAGGCTGAAGATTTGGTGCATGAGTGGGCTGGTTTGTCTGAGGAGTTGCTCTCGGCTGATTAGGGTTACTTTGAGGGGTTTATTATTTTCGTTGTTATTGAGAGTGTGAGGTGTGATCTTCGTGAGGGTAGGGTTTTGTTGTTTCGTGTCCTATGCGAAGAGGCAGTGGCTTGAGTTTATTGATGGCATCGGTTTGATGGGCTGTGAGTGAGTTGCTTGTGATGGAGAAGAGACATGGGTGTTGTATGGCTTTGTAAAGGACGTAGTTGAGTGGGTTGAGGAGCTGCTTTCACGTAGAGGGTTTACTGTTTGAGAGAGGCTGTGTGTGTGTGCTTTAGGAGAATGAAGCGTGGCTGATTGAGTGGGGTTGGTGACGTGATTTTGTGAGGTGAGAGCTGTGCGTTAGGTGAGAGAGAGAGGTTATTAGTTTAGGGTTTTGTTGATTTTGAAGGCGCTGAACGTGAGGAGTTGCATGAGGGTTTATTGTTTTGTAAGGGACGTGAAGATTGAGAGAGAGAGAGTGGAGAGAGAGAGAGAGCCGTGAGTTGTGAGGAGTTATGGGAGAGAGAGAGGCTTGTTGTGAATGAGCTCTAGGGTTTATTTGTTGTGGAGTTGTGTAGTGAATGAGCTGGGGGTCTAAGAGCTTGGTTTGACTGTCTTTTTATAGGAGAGGGTTAGGGCTTTCCTTGTACGGGAAGGGAATGAATCATGTAATTATGGAGGATATCTTTTAATTATTGTGTCATAAGGAAAAATATATTCACTTTAGGAAGGTAATTTGTGGGATTTGATTTGATTTTATTTAGTTTAGGCATGCGATTTAATTTAATTAGGGAATGTGATTTGATTAGATTTCTTTAATTCGGGAAGGTGATTTGTTTAGATTTCAACATGTGTTTAATGAGTTTGAATATTTTGGATGTGATTTAATGGTCTTGAAGGCTTATGGGCTTGTATGGTGGCTAGTTGGTGGGCTTAGGCGTGTGGTTGGTGGTGTGTGTGCTTAGGTGTGTAGGTTGAAGGGGTTTTGGGCCAAGGATGAATTTTAAAACAGAGATCCAACGAGCGAACCCGAAGCTAAGCAAACGAATTAAGTCCAACAAGGTATCAATTTTTGAATTTTCCCTTCCAACATCCGTTTCCCGTGGCTTCCGCAACTTAAAGGGTAGTGTTTCCGTATGAGGCTCATCATCGGGACTTATATGCAAAAATCCAGTGCCTACAGTCGCCCCCACTTTGATGGGACTTGTGCAGTGTGTGACAATGACAATCCTATCAAAGTTATGCAATGCATTTTCACTTACCTGCCTTGCCAGCTGCCGCCTGACTTGCATGTTGCTTCGAACTGAGTTGATCTGGTGTTGAGGTGCTGCGACCCCTGAGGTTCATCCCTGCAAGATGTTGCGATCTCTAGGAATCACTACCGAACTGAACTAATATGGTGGCGAGGTGCTTCGACCTCTGGGCTTTGTTCCCGAAACACCGAGTGTGGGCTTTGTTCCCGAACTGTGCTGATAAGTTGTGGGCCTCGACCCTGGGACGCATCCTAAAAACTACTGATGTGGGCCTCGACCCTGGGACGCATCACAAACTGCTGATGATGTGGGCCTTGACCCTGGGACGCATCCCAAACTGCTACTGATGTGGGCCTCGACCCTGGGACGTATCCCAAAAACTACTGATGTGGACCTCGACCCTATGACGCATCCCAAACTGCTGATGTGGACCTCGACCCTGGGACGCATCCCAAACATCAGATGTGTGGGCCTCAACCCTGGGACGCATCCCAAACTGCTGATGTGGACCTCGACCCTGAGACGCATCCCAAACATCAGATGTGCGGGCCTCGACCCTGGGACGCATCCCAAACTACTGATATGTGGGCCTCGACCTGGGACGCATCCCAAACTACTGATGTGTGGGCCTCGACCCTGGGACGCATCCTAAATATCAGATGTGTGGGCCTCGACCCTGGGACGCATCCCAAACTGCTGATGTGTGGGCCTCGACCCTGTGACTCATCCCAACCTGATACTGATGTGGGCCTCGACCCATGCTCCATTCCCGGAGTGTCATTCCCGGCATACTGAACCTCATCCCCGAGGCATTACTGATGTGATGGTTCATTCCCAAACCTTGCTGTATGAGAAAAGGTAGAATGGTCACCCCCAGTCTCGGTTCATTCTTCTGTTCTTTGCTGCTTTCATTAGGTCAAGGTAGATCTCCTGATGTGATGTTACATACCGACCTACTATACTGCCTCTCACGAGATAATCCCGATAGCTAAACATGTTTTCGTTCTCAACAGATGCCTAGCGTCGAAACCAAAGAACCTTCAAAGTACTTGATACAACTCAAATATGACCATCTGAATAAGTGATCTGAACTAGACTCCAAGTATGTGTGTGTCAAGGTTCTTTCGCAGCTTAATCCTTAAGTAAGCCGACTTGATGATTTTGCCTCGAAGAATTGGATCAGTGGGTCTAACCAACCGAGATGTCTTGATCATGCTATGCGATTATTTTTTCGTACTCAATATGATATGATTTTCTTTTCTTATTTTCTTTCGTTTCTCTTTTTTTTTTCAACGCACCTACCCTTTAAGGTATCATTTCTCCTCATGGTGGTCCTAATACTCGCCCATGGGTAGCTTCACACTTATCGGTTATATGTGGTTTATTTTTCCTCTTCGAAGACTTTTTCTTCATTTCCAACCATATCACATATCGTAACACGAGTAAACCAGGATGGACATCTAAGCAAACGGTCATTCACTGATCCACCATCTCTTCAACTAGTTGTCTCACCGACTACTCAGGCTTTTACTGCTAAGATCTCGTAATCAAGTGCTCACGAGTCTAGCCGAGATCAACCACTCAGAATACCGGATGAGAGCACATCTCGTACTTATTGTTTCTAAGGTTTCACCCTACAGCAAACAATTTCATCACCGGACATATGCCTAACCATCAAGGACTTATCTTTTTTTTTTCGACTGGAATTCTTCCTTTCAACCACCGATAATGTGGGCCTCAACCCTGGGATCCATTCCCGAAACTGACACTGATGTGGGCCTCAACCCTGGGATTCATTTCCGACTGATACCGATGTTGGCCTCAACCCTGGGATTCATTTCCAACTGATACTGATGTGGGCCTCAACCCTGGGACTCATCCCCAAATATGATACTGATATGGGCCTCAACCCTGGGATCCATTCCCGAAACTGATACTGATGTGTTGCTGATTCTGGTTGGCTTATATTTGCCACTTTCTCCCTCTTTTTAAAGACTGTAAATAAAAAACATAACAAACACAAAAAAAGAATGCAAGTACGTTACGTGTATGCATGCATGTATGAATGAATTTCCTATTCCGTTGGGTTAGGTCTTTCGCCAGTCCTTCTGGTGATCGCTCGGTCTTTTCTCCCTCAGGCAAAATATTACTTCAATCTATCCACGTTGATCGGCTCGGTGAACTCGTTCCCTTCCAAATCTGACAGTCTCAATGCTCCATTTCCCATGACTTTATGGACTATGTAGGGTCATTCCCATTGGGTCTAAACTTTCCTCTCGGGTCTATCGTCGACGGCTTTGATTGCTTAAGTACCAGATCACCCTTTCTGATATTAGTAGGATGCACCTTCTTGTTGAATGCTCGAGCCAACCTCTTCTGGTATAACTGCATATGACATAAAGACTTCATTCTCTTTTCATCCAGTAATGCTAACTGTTCAAATCTCCGCGAGGCCCATTCTTGTTCAAGTAACTCTGCTTCTGCTAATACCCGCATAGACTATATCTCAACTTCCACTGGCAGTAATACTTCCATCCCATAGACCAAAGAGTAAGGCATAGCTCCCGTTGCTGTTCTCACAGAATTTATGTACCCCCACAGGGTGTATGGTAGTTTGTCAGCCCAATCTTTGTAGTTCTCTGTCGCCTTGGCTAGTATATTCTTTATCGTCTTATTGGCTGCCTCAACTGCCCCATTCACTTGTGGTCGGTAAGGTGACGACTTGTGATGTCCTATCCCATACCTCTGTAGCATTGCCTTTGTTTCTCCTTGAAACTGGACTTTGTTGTCTGTTACTACGTGATGCGGCATCCCATATCGACAAATGATATTCGGGCTATGAATTTTGCCATCTTCTTTACTGTGACATTGCGAAATGACTCGGCTTCCACCCATTTTGAAAATTAGTCTACTGCCACTACTATGAAGCGATGTCCATTCGATGCATGCGGTCAAATTTCTCCGATCATATCAATTCCCCATACTGAGAAAGGCCACGGCTCTGACAGCCTGTGCTACTCTGTGTGAGGCAAATGGTTCAAGTTACCGTGCGCTTGACGATCATGACAATTTTTAACTATTGAGGAGAGAAAAAAACTTGAACAAGCAGGCAAAGTCAATGTCTTTATTATTAATGGATGCGAGATCACAATTGAATAAGATCAGGAAAACAAACATCCCCATAATTTGCAACTTTGTCTTCTTCCATCTTCTTTCTTTTTTCGGACATCAGATTCTCTAACTGCTGTAAATCTTTTTCCCATTTACTTTCCCATTTTTGCTCTGTTTCATTTTTACTATTGTTGCCCCATATCCCCATGCAGGAAGCTTGGTGTTCGTGAGTTTGGAGGAAAGTACTGTCGGGTAGGCTGGAGTTGATTATGTGGGTGGATAGAGGTTTTCCGTGTGCGTTGGGTTGTTCATTTTCCGAGTCGGGCATTTTATGGGAGTCGATGAGGTTCTGGATTTCATGCCTGAGGCGGGCACAGCTGTCGGTGTCATGGCCTCTTTGCTGGTGGAGGTAATAGTATAGGTTTAGATCAAGGTAGCGTGGCACAGGGTTCAGAAGTGGTTTAGGTTCTAAGGGACTTATGAGTCCTTGCCTTTTCATCTCTTCAAACACCTTTGAAAAAGGTCTACCAAAATTGGAGAATCGCCTGTTCCTGATAGGGGCGACCTCAGAAGGAGTGGGCTTGGTCCCCGAAGGTCCCCTAATGGTGTTTCTATTCCGATTGCAGAACTTTCTATAATTGGCTATATGGGGTATGGTTAAACTGGCAACAGCGGCGGTCAAAGCTTGCAACTGTTCGGTAATCTTAGTGAGATTAGTCTCCAACTGACTCATGTTCGCTAACGGTCTTTTGACAAGTCTTTCTTCCTCTCTAACCCAACGAAAATCTATGGTTTCTTTTAAAACTGCATGTTAGCATGTATGCGTGTAATGCATGGAATATACAAGCCCATCAAGGTTTTCATACAAGTTGGACCAATATCATTTTAAAGCATTCAACCATACTATTGCGAGGTGCAAACTTGTCCCAGTTGAAAAAGGCCCAACGAGTTTACACTTTCGCGATAATGTGGCTAAATAACTTCAAATGGTAAGGGGCCCACACAAAATGGCCCATCGTCATTTTAGAAGCTTTTGGCCCAATTTTCATAAGACACAAACTCGTCCCAGTTTAAATGGCCCAACAAGTTCATAGCTCATGACGAAAGGTCCAACTGAGTCCAAATGATGATAGTCCCTAACGCAAGAATAAAGGAATGGTTTCTATTGGTCATACAACTACGGTTCACATGTTGATATATAGGGGTATAGACAAAGGCTCCCGCTGGTGAAGGATTGCCCACAACTATGACTCCCCACTCAAGGGTTCGAGCGACCAAGTGAGCGTACCTTTTTTATATGCTAAGGTATGTGCCAACGAGTGATGATACATGACTGACTGTCAAATGGATTTCTTACTGAAGATTCCCCAGATGGAGGGTGGAGCGGACTTTCTTAAATACCCAAGCCTCTTAGGCTTTTATCGCCTTGGTGACAGGAATAAACGTCCATCACGGTAAGCTTCGAGTAAATGATTATCTAGGTACCTTCACAGCTTTTCCCTTCAGCTATAGAAAGGTAGTGAATGAAGGAAGACACCAAACCATTACCCAGCTCTAATAATGCCTTTGATTAAACATTTTCAATCCACTGTAGACACGGTTAACTAAAGCACAAATCATAAACATTACAAGACATTATTTCGGGGCCGATTCTCTATCCCCAGTGGAGTCTACAGATTGTAAGAAACAGAAATCGGTGACGCTGTTCTAGGCTCGTGGCCCGGTTGGGAGTACGGAGTAGCCCACAGGGAACTAAACCGGAGAAATAAATGGAGTCGCCACCCAACGTGAACTGGGAAATGATTCAAGGCCGCACTCACCCCTCGCAAGGGAAGACATCAAATCTTTGGGTTCGGAATGGTCCCTTAATTATGCCACTTGTAATGAACAGATTTATGTAATAATGTAACCGAGTCTACGCAATATACATACGCAAGAATAACCTACATCTAAGTTCGCATACAACCTATATCTAAGTTTGTATATAACCTATATCTAAGTTTGCATGCATAAAAGTAAGTCAAAATAACGGCAAGCACACAATCTCATGGACACATTAAATCGATGAATAAAGAAACATAAGTAAATAATCTATTGTCTAAACATAAACATTGAAGAGATATCATTAAGTGCCTAATGCGAAAGAAACAACTAAATCATGCATAAAATAACATATTATTTCTAATAAACCATGGAAAAACACAAGATTAGATAAAACGAAATAAGTGTGTTTCTCAAGTAGTACGTGGAATTGTATCCCAAGTTCAGACCGCACTACCGTCCATTCGGATTCGGCTATGGAATTTACGTCTGGGTTTCCATCCAATATACCACGAGAGATAACACAAAATCATTCATCCAATGGCAACAACATACATGAATCAACAATACGCATGCAGAGAAATACTAATAAATAAATAAAAAATGAGCATGAATAAATATGGGGGTGCCCTCAGGTCTTACCTTTTAAGTCGCCTCTTGGAAGTGCGTTACACGGTTGTCGGAAGGGTTAATGCTCCGCAACTCCTCCGGTTCACTGGTTCAATATTTTCCTTCGTCGCTTCACTATTTTAGGCTGCTGTTTCCTCTGTTTTTACTGTGGTTTTTTGGTCATTGTTTTTGGTTACTGTTTGCGGTATTTAGGGCAGTTTTGGGTGACTATTTTTACGGTTTAAATGGGCGTTTTTGTTACAATTTTTTAATGCGATTTAATTCAGTTTTTGGGTGCAGTTTGGGGACTGGTTTGAGGTCGGTTTGGACTGTTTTTGGGTGCCTTTTTTTTTACTGTTTTAGTCGATTATTAAGGGGACGTGAGTGAGGGCTGCTGCTTGTTCGTGGAAGGTCAAGGGTGTGCGTTGATAAGCAGTTTCGGTCAGAGAGGGGGCAGTTCGTTGGAGGGTTCAAGGCTGAAGATTTGGTGCATGAGTGGGCTGGTTTGTCTGAGGAGTTGCTCTCGGCTGATTAGGGTTACTTTGAGGGGTTTATTATTTTCGTTGTTATTGAGAGTGTGAGGTGTGATCTTCGTGAGGGTAGGGTTTGTTGTTTCGTGTCCTATGCGAAGAGGCAGTGGCTTGGGTTTATTGATGGCATCAATTTGATGGGCTGTGAGTGAGTTGCTTGTGATGGAGAAGGGACGTGGGTGTTGTATGGCTTTGTAAAGGACGTAGTTGAGTGGGTTGAGGATCTGCTTTCACGTAGAGGGTTTACTGTTTGAGAGGGGCTGTGTGTGTGCGCTTTAGGAGAATGAAGCGTGGCTGATTGAGTGGGGTTGGTGACGTGATTTTGTGAGGTGAGAGTTGTGCGTTAGGTGGGGGATAAAGGTTTTTTTTTTAGGGTTTTGTTGTTTTTGAGGGCACTGAACGTGAGGAGTTGCATGAGGGTTTATTATTTTGTAAGGGACGTGAAGATTGAGAGAGAGAGTGGAGAGAGAGAGAGAGCCGTGAGTTGTGAGGAGTTATGGGAGAGAGAAAGGCTTGTTGTGAATGAGCTCTAGGGTTTATTTGTTGTGGAGTTGTGTCGTGAATGATATGGGGGTCTAAGGGCTCGGTTTGGGTGTCTTTTTATAGGAGAGGGTTAGGGCTTTCCTTGTACGGGAAGGGACTGAATCATGTAATTATGGAGGATATCTTTTAATTAATGTGTCATAAGGAAAAATCTATTCAATTTAGGAAGGTAATTTGTGGGATTTGATTTGATTTTATTTAGTTTAGGCATGTGATTTAATTTAATTAGGGAATGTGATTTGATTAGATTTCTTTAATTCGAGAAGGTGATTTTTTTAGATTTCAACATGTGTTTAATGAGTTTGAATATTTTTGGATGTGATTTAATGGGCTTGGAGGCTTATGGGCGTGTAGGATGGCTAGTTGGTGGGCTTGGGCGTGTGGTTGGTGGTGTGTGGGCTTGGGTGTGTAGGTTGAAGGGGTTTTGGGCCAATGATGAATTTTAAAACAGAGATCCAACGAGCGAACCCGAAGCTAAGCAAACGAATTAAGTCCAACAAGGTATCGATTTCTGAATTTTCCCTTCCGACGTCTGTTTCCCGCGACTTCCGTAACTTAAAGGGTAGTGCCTCCGTACAAGGTTCATCATCGGGACTTATATGTAAAAATACAATGCCTACAGTTATGGCTAGGTCATCTCTTGCCGATCACATGCTTGGATTCTTCAGGGTGTGAAAAGTTTGTATCAGAACAGTGATTTATGGTGTAATGATTGTTGCGGTTTCGTTGACTTCAAGTAACTCATCTTACTCATTTACATAGTACTGTAATAATTTCATCTGATATTTGGAATATCACTTGTATGTAACAGACATGATAGCATCACATGATATAGTTATAGCATGTCACAACTGTTGCATGAATTTCACAAAAGTTAAGATTCATGGACGAATCTTATTTTAAGGGATGAATGTAACACCCCAAGTTTTAGCATTTACGGTAATTCACGTCATAGATATTATGATCATGTAGGTCGTGTATGTGATGTTTATCGCCCGTTTATTATGTACGCATGTTAACTGCGGTAACGGTCCAAGTTCACGGGTATTAGACATCATTTAGGCAAATTTTTAATTTTGGGTTTAGCATACCGGTCGGTATAACAGTATACCGGTATCTCTGCATCCATAACACCGTAACTGAAATCAGTGTACATCATGTTGGTCTCCTTATCGATCTCTTACATCTGTACACAGGTGACATGTCATGCATACCGGTTATTGATCCGGTCAAATATGTTGAGAACCTTCTTGACTTCCCACAAAGACCGGCACACCGGTCTGTAAGACCAGTATATCGGTCCAGTGAGTTTATAAAATTAGACTAGTTCTCATTTTTTGACGATGCCTCTTCTCCTAGGGCTCGAATTTTTGCCATTTTTCAACCCCAAATCTCAAATTTTTCATGCATTTTAAGCTCCATTGAGCTCAAGTAAGTCTCTAATCTTATTTTTTCCATATTTTAGTTAGCATGATTTAATGATTTCTCAAAATCTCCAAATTTGGGCATTTCATTTTTGGGTGTCATTATGCACAATTTGTAAACTCAGCATGTTTTATAAGTTTTTAGAGGCATGATACATGCATTTTTTTAGTTGTAGCCAAGCCATCACGGGTATGAGTGGTTTAAACCTAGGGATTTGGTGGTTTGATAATTTTAGAAATTAGAGTAATTAGAATGCATGTTAAGGAATTAGAAATAACTAGAATCATGTAATGGTAGTTATATCTGTCTTTGTATGGTAAATCGGAGGTGTCGAGCATGTTAGCCCAATTTGGGGTTTTTTCCGCAAGTCGTATTTGGGCGTTTTGAGGAGCCAAATCAGGTATGCTGAGATATCTCATCAGCATGTCACGAGCATAGCTTGTCATGTCCTGGGCATGTCATGTAGCATTAGCAATATAGTCAAGTTAGGTAGCACGTCAGTTTAGCTTTAGGTTAAGTAAACATCTTAAGCTATCACGTTAGCCATGTCAGCACACATACAACATGTACAAACATTCACGAAATTCATGAGAACGTTCAGTATTCTTAGTTTGAGTATGCTAACCATACTTTGACAAATGTCATGTTAGGAATTTCACAAAAATCCTTCTAGATGCTTTCAGACACGCTAGCTATGAACGTCAGTCAGTGAATGAATGTTGTTTTCCCCTTTCACTTTCATGCTTTTTGTTACCTACGTTTTTGTTGGATTCTATTTGCAGTTTATGTCTTTAATTATTATTCTTAGTTTATGTTTTCTTTTGGCATTCTTAGTTGTGCTTGAGCCATTGCTTTCAGTTCATGCTATCAGATTATGCCTCTATTTTATGTTCATGACTGGTGATCTCAGTTCATGTATTCCATATTTAATTTATGTTATTCATTTACATTTCTAGCTTACGTTGTTAGTTCACATTTTTAGTTCATGTATCTAGTTATGTTCCAATCCATGTTATCGATCATGTACTAGTTCACTTTTCAGCTCCCGATAGGTGTTTTATGTTCATAATTCATGTTATAGAATGTTTATTAATCGGGTGAAATCACACATATAATGCAAGCGCACGTATCGCTCAAGTAGTATAAAAATATCGATCTCACGAGGACTTAATTTCTTTACTATTATTAATTATTGACGTTAAATGTTTACAGATATCTAATTAGAGAAGAAATGGATTGCTTGCTGGTTGAAGTTGGATTTGATTAAAATAAATAAATAAAAATACAAAATAAAACAAAGGAAATTAATAATAAAGAAAACATCTAGGGTTGTGAATCCACCCAATATTATTCTAATGATGAATTGATTCTCTTATACATGTGTAATAAATCAGTTGTTAACCTGGAACACGAAGATATGCATAAGCCTCTGTCGATGGTCGAATGTAAACACCCAAAGTAAATCAATTAACTATATGTCTATGTTAACCAAAAAACCCTGAATTCATTAAGTTCAAGTTCCAATTATGGCTACCCACGCCCGACAGGTATATGTCTATCCTGGAAGGAAATCTCCCTTAAAGTGAGATCATGAGCTATTGAATCTGAGGTTGAAACCTAAAATCCCTTCGTCAAGTTCATTTTAAGTTCACCACATTAATCTTATGGTGATCAGACAACAATAAGCATTAAGATTAAGATTCAATAAACAAGCCAAATCATCACATAATATATAAAGAAAATCAATTATTAAACTTGTGAATATTGTGCTCCATCACTTCCATAGATTAAAAAAAATGATGGGGTTATGGTATCCGCCTTTACTATTTCAAATCTAGAAATCTCTCTTATTATAATATATAAATTTGCATTATATTACCAACCAACCATATAGGCAATATCCTGATTAAGTCATATTTTAATTCATTCCAACCGACCAATAAGGTGGAATCCAATTAAGTCGGGTTAAAATTAATTTAATTAAGTCCAACCGACCATAAAAGCGGTATCCAATTAAGTCAGGTTTTAAGATAATTTATATATTATAATTTAAGGGAGATTAATCTAAATTAACATAATAAAAGTTTCACCATTCCTCCAGTGAAAATTAACTATAAAACATAAAAGAAAGATAAAAATAAATAAACTATTATTACTACTACTAAAAATAAAAATATATTACTATTAATATATACAAACAAGATACAATCATCAGTTCCTTATTAAGAAAGCTAAGGAAAATATGAATTTGGAAAATGAAATCAACCTCAATTATAGGCAAAATATCTGGTTTGCATCGCGACGCGCAGGGTGCTCTGCGTCGCGACGCGTGCACAGTAAATGATGGCTGTATTATTTCATCGGTGCGTCGCGACGTAAAAGGCGTGGGCATCGTGATGCGTGCTACACTGATGATGCAAGTGATGACGCGTGTCGGCAGGCTACATAATTAAGGCGCGTCGCGATACGTGAACAGTACATTTCCCATTTTGCTATTTTTCATCAGTTTTTCATCGTTTTAGCCCCGAGTTGATTCCATTGAGTCCCGAAACTTTATTTATCTGCAAAAAAAATAAAACCACATCAAAAAGTTCATCAAACCCAAGAAACAAAACAAAATATTATGTCAAAATGACGATAAATATTGATATATTTTCCGCTCATGCTGGTCCTCGAGCAAAACAAATAAAACAAAATGAAATAACAATTAAAACTAAATTAATCTAAGCCACTTTTGTAGGGATCAAGGTTGCATTTAGGTTATGCAACAAGCCTTTAAACCTTATGTGTCCCTTGTGGACGAGTTGTACTCTCGTGAGGGCTTACCGCAACGATACCCACAAATGTCAATTACATGCAATCACACATAAAAACAAAACAAAAGAAAGAAATAAAAGAAAATAAAAGCTATATATACATTGTCCTAAGAGAATGTGTAACATCCCCGATTCGGAGATGTAAACGGCATGGGATAGGCCGTACTAACCCCATAAGCCTCTGACTTTCTAACCTTGAACATATACTATTATTCTTTTCTTTATTTAAATATCTTAAGTATGGGACCGTAGCTCAAGTTTAAAACATAATATATAAACTTAACATCAATAACTATACTCGATAACATATACTTTAACAAAGACTATTACAATTAGAGACTAATACGTAACTTTTAATTGACTCTGACGGACTCACACTCTATCTGACTCGTACTGGTGGACTTCATACCCTAATGACTGCATCAGTATCCGTCCTCCCGAGCTCGTCCTTTGAGAAATCATGCAAACCAAGGAACTGGAATGGGGGTAGGATCATTGTACGATCTAAGTGAGTTGACGAAAAACTGAAAAACTGATATAAAAGCATTTGGTTCTAAAACCAAAATTTCGGAAATAACTTTATTTGAAAACTTTTCTCTGAAAATTTCGTCTAAATTCTCTTTTATAAAGCTTATCTTTCTAAAATCTGCTTTCTGAAAACTGTTTCTAAAATCTGATTTCTGAAAACTGTTTTTCTGAAAATCTGATATCTGAAAACTCTGTTTCTGAAATTCTGATATCTGGAAACTGGTATGTATCTGAAAAACTTGACGTATGGGGGCGTTACGTATCGTCATCCCCCCATACACCCAATTAGAGTCAAGAATGCAAAACCATGACTTTGGGGCATTACGTATCGCCGTCCCCCAAAGCATGCCACTCATGTCCCTGAAACTGGTAGTATTGAGGCGTTACGTATTTCCATCCCTCAAGCCATAGAACTAGAACTGGGGGGTGCGAATCTATGTTACCCACCAAGCTCTGAAACTAGGGTCTAGGGGCGTTACGTCTCACCATCTCTCTAGCCCCTCTGTCCTCTACATGTGCACATGTTCTTTGTCCATCATTTCCAAAATGTATCAAGTTACATACTGGGGTGAGTTTTTACCCCATGCTCCGAAAAAACATAAAACTCAAGTTTCGAAAATATTTCTTTTCTAAAATATTTTTCAAAGTATGCTCGATAAAATATAACTAATAAAGAAATTGGCTAACACCCTAAAATCGAGAATAATAAGTCTGATATAAAAAACTGTTAAATAAAATCAGTTCTGAGAAAAGAGGTCCACTCACAGTTTGGAAATTTGGGTGGCATTACTCGCTTGCTGAGGAAACTCTGATTCCTGCGATGATCTACATTGGATAGACTGGATTAGAAACGGATTAAGAAACATACTACGGAATCAGGCTAAAATTTGCTTATTCTAGTAAGCGCTATCATTTTGAGGGTATTGCACTCTTAATATGATGTAATATGCACGTATGGGTTAATACGAGACTTATTGGGTAGCCTCTAACGTGTTCAGGTGAAACTGAGATGATTCGTATCTGATTTGGGAAATTTTTGACTACGCGACGCAGTGCATTACGCATCGCGACGTGAATCAACCAGAAATGCACCCTCACTTTTGTCTTGCGCGTCGCGACGCAATAACCTTTCGCGTCACGATGCGTAACATACCATAAGTGTTCCTGGGAAAATTCCCAGATCGCGTCGTGACGCGGAAGGTTCTGCGTCGCGATGCTAGGCCAAAATTCCCAAATCGATGCTAGGCCAAAATTCCCAAATTGGGGGTTTACCCACCACCATCAATTTCTTAACATTAAGACCATACAAACATCATTTGTTTTAACTCATCAATGCTTAAATCATCAAAACGTAAATTTCCAAAATACAATCAATATCATTCTCAATGCCTAAACATATCCAATTTATCATTTATACTTAATTTTACTCCCAAAATCAAACAAATTGGGGTCTTCCAACAATCATTATTTTCTCATCACTAAACTTATATAAACATCACTTATTACAACTCAACAACACCATCGATCAATAAATCATCAAAAATACCAATATCCATAATTTGGGTTAAGGTTTCCTTACCTTCATTTTCTTAGTTTTCCTTCACTTCTCAAACCTCTTCTTTTTGCCTCTTTCTTCTTTTCTTTTCTTCCTTTTTCTTTTCTCCTTTTTCTCTTCCTTCATTCACGTTTTTCTTCTTTTCATTTTGGTGAATTGGTGAATAGTATACCCCTTTATATAGTATGAGTCATTTGATGTTTGGAAGGTTGGAGAAAAGTGTGGAACTTTGGAGAAAATTTGAGATTCTTCCATTTGGGTCCGAAATTACTATTCATCCTAATTTTCGACTTGCATTTTTAACCTATTTATGTTCCGATTTTGGAAAAATGTTCAACGCGAAGATTGTAGATCTCGGTCTCATATTTCCGAAGGTATAAAATTCATAACAATCGAAGTTCACATGAGAAAGTTATAGCCCAAATACTATGGGCTGTTCGGAGTGGTACATTATATACTCATATCGGAATTCCGGGTAATTAACCAATCATCCCCAAAGTCGTTCCAGAGGTGTATATATGCTCGAACACAATTTTATATTACATACTCTCATCCCGCGATGTAATAGTACTTTGGTCAACAGTAATCGAGACCACCGGTCGTTACAAATTCTCACCCCTTAAATAGGATTCGTTCTCGAATCCTTTTTAAACTTGGGTTCTTATCATAGATCTCAGGAACATGGGTTCCTTATAAGTTACAAGCTTAAATTGACTTTATGCACATTGTCCTAGTCTCATCCACCGAAATACCTCTTTCCGACGACCTTCCGTGTGTTTCTTCTGCTGAGACTACACTGTGTCATCAGAGATTCTATTGGACTTAACAACGAGAGTCTCTACTCGACTGATCATTTACCGCTGGACTAATAGGCATATGATATTCTCTATCTTCAACACATTTATCCTACCTCTTGTTGTGCTTGGGTCAGCTGCTTGATAATTCATGGCTGTAGTGAATATCTCTTAGGTTCTTTACTGAGAAGTATTACCTCGTTCTTGTTTCATAAGATCTTTGCTGGGTATTCTTATCTACCATATTTCTGGACCTTTAGCTGTGCTCAACATTTATTTGACTTGATCAAGTTCTTAATGGCTGGTACCTTGACTCTCACTAAAACAATACTGATGTCTCCAAACTTATACTCAATACTCCTTTTGCTTCACTTGTCCAACTTGTTCTTAATATTCTTTCTCATCACTTAGCTACTTAATTCTCTATATTCTCCTTACCAAACTTCATCTGCTTATGATACTGCCTAGGGCTTCTTAGCTTACTGTTACTGTAAATCTGGTTACTATTTTTTTACATCAACTCGTCTTCTATACTTAATTGTGTGCTAGGATACCTCTTCTTTATTATTTTCCATACTGTATTACACTTATTTTCTCGGTTCTATACCATACTACTCTTATGTCAACACTTACTTAGTATCTCCTCTTATTGTCGTGTTGGGTTTCTACGGTCTAACCGGGATCAAATCAAGCAATAAAACTCATGTGCGAATACTCAAAGAAGTTACGGAATACTTACAATGATCGGTTGAGCGATGCGACGAACACAAAAACTTCAAGCTCTCCTCCAAGGTACTCTCGGTAGTGGCAGTTTTTGAGCTCCAAGAAATCGGCCATGGATGATCTTACAAGCTCCAAGCTTTGTGATGTGATTCCATGCTTACGGGTGCGGTTCCCTATCACCTTTCCAAGACTCCTAAAGCGTGCAAGCACTCCGGAAATTTTGCCGTAAATTCCTTAATTTCTTCCTCTTCATTCTCGGCAATGCAGTGAATTTTTGGGAAGAAAAACAGCCCATTGGGCGTGTAGGAGAGAATAGAGAAGAGATAAAATGTGTTGTGTGTTTTTTTTTTGTTAATTGATTTCAAAAATCAATTAAACATATACCATATTTCAACTTTCAAAAAGTCAAAGCAATAAAGCCACAACCACTTCCATCAACTATTCACATCACTCATGACAAGTTGTCAAATCACTCAAAGTGACTAGACATCACATCAATCGATTGAGTAGTGATTTGACGCTTGATGTGACTCGCGGGCCGCACTTGAATTCGAAATACGAGTGCGTCTGCAAACACTCCCGGGCTCGGGTTCGCTAATTCCAAATTAACGAATTTTCCGTTGCGACGTAATTAAATAATTATGCCTAGTAAAATCACTATTCACGTCGCTAACGAATTAATTCTAAATTAACTCGTTCGCCCGAATTAAAATCTAATTTCAATTCTGCGTCGAAATCCAATTTCGTATAATATATCGAATATATTATTTTATCGATTAATTCCAAATTAATCGTTTTCTCTCTTTTATTAATATTTTATCCCAGATAAAATATCTCCGTAATTAATCCCAGATTAATTTTATCTCTCATCTAATTAATCCCAGATTAATAAAGTGCGAGTCATACGTCATCGGTGAATCTTCGGGAAGCGACCCATGAGATCCCCGGATATGTTGGCAGTAAATCTGGTCGTCGGACTATCTGAACATGTAAGTACCTAGTACTATGTTTTTACCGATTTACAAGACAAGGTCGGCTTCTAGCAAAGCGCCATGCCTTCCCAATTCTCCAGAAATATCCTTACAGGAATATGTGATCTATATCAGGCGTAGTATACGTAGTATTGTGTATTTCGATCCAGTATCGGATGTCACGTGCTAGGCCTAGGGCTGGAAATTTGTCTGCCCCATACAAAGCACATATCGGATCTCTGGTAACTAGTCTCTTTAATCGGATAAACATGAACTAGTCATAATATCCCGATAGCTGCATCATATAAGAGAACTTGTTCCGTATCCTACGTGATCATCATCTCCACTATTACTGGAGTGATACTTCCATCTCGACATCACACCCAATACACTACGATTCTCAATATACCCAGAAGAGGCGTACACAGAACCTGTTAAAGCCCTGGACGACCTAAAACCAAAGCATATTGATTGTCGCAAGTATTAGCGGTGTAAGTCTCAAGTTAAGACCAAATACACCTACCCTGATTCGGACTTCCATAAACACATAGTAATACTACCAATGGAATTCCGAGGGGTCTATCCAGAGCGAAGCTATTTTCTGTACCATCGGTAAAACACAACCTCCTACTACACTTGCATGAGTATCATATACCCAAATATATGAGAACTATGCCGTTATGCTCCCACAACGCGCACAAGTGTAATACTAGTCTATTCCGCATTATCGATGTCCAATCTCGATAATACTACGACTAGGGATATTTAATTATTAAACCTTTATGGATTGATACTGTCTCATATCATCTCAATCCAGGAACTAATCATATGGACCTTTCATCATTTATACATCTTGGTGATCTAATCACAAATGATAAAAGAGCAATTTCCTTTGTGACATAGTTAATTTGTACAACAACACCATGATATGTACAAATAGTGATGCTATGGGTCATAACTGTCCAACAATCTCCCACTTGGCCTATAGCCAGTCACTCAAGTGTCCTATACCCGAAATATGTACGGTTCGCTCAAACTTCTGCTAAGGAAAAGGATTTCGTCAGCGGATTTGCATTATTATCATCTGATGCGATTTATACGATCATCACATCGCCACGATGTATGATCCGAACAGATCAGATGAATAATCGAAGTATATATCTGGATCGTTGATGAGACCATTAATTCTTTATCATATGCTGTAGCCTAGCTCAGCTGCGAACAGAACTATATCTAATTAGATTATTATCAATCCAGAAGGCTTCTATTGCTGCCTCAGCTGCAGCAATAATCCACTTGTGTTGTTTATTCGGTAACAGTATATTGCTTGGAAGATTCCAGCTCACTGTTGCGTTATTCAAACTTTATAGTACCGTTGTTACGACTTCAAGTTCAAGATCAATCCACTTGCAGCAGTGAACCCAGTCACTTCAAGTTCTCCTTCTCCATAGTATAAGAAAGCATCATTAGTTCCTCTAAGATACTCAAGGATGTTCTTAACATCAATCCAATGACTATCACTTGGAGTGGCCCGATTGTGACTCCATATGCTCAAAGCGTATGAGACACCAGGTCGCGTACATTTATTTCAATGTACGAGTTCTCGGAGATTATTAACAACTTTAAATCTATCCCAGTAGATCTTTATTCCTAGAATAAAGGTTGTTTCTCCCAAGAATTCTACGGAGAATTTTCATGAAAGCTAAGCTTTCACCGATTATATTATGGGAATATCATTTCCAAGAAATGACATGTCATCATTATTATACAGGACATTCACTTTCAGTGCGCTCCCACTAACCCTCTTATATACACAAGAATCATATTCGTTTTGAATTAAATCATACACCATTATGATTATATCAAAACGTCAGTTCCAAGAACATTATGCTTGCTTCAATCCATCCATGGATCGAATAACCTGCAAACCTTGTTTGCTAGTTTTGGTACGACAAAATCGTCAGGATGTTGTAAACATCCTCCAAAAGGTTTCCGTTAAGGAAAGCGGTTTTGGCATTCAGCTGCCATATTTCATAAATGAAACATGTAGCATCAGCAAGCATTATCCAAATGGATTTAACAATGGCAACAGATAAAAGGTTTCGTCGTAATCGACACAATGTTGATAACGATACCTTTTCGCTACAAGCCCAACTTAGTACGTTAGTGTGTTGCCTTCCACGTATGTTTTCCTTGAAGACTTATATAATACCAATAGGCACAATGCCTTGCGGTACAACAACTAGTATCCAAACTTAGTTGGTATACATGGAATCCATTTCGGATATCATGGCACTTTGCTATAATATGGAGTCGATACCTTGTATCACTTCCTCATACGTAGTCAGTTCGTATTTCTCAATAAGATTGGCATCTTAATGAGGTGAGATCAGAAACCCATACCCCAGGTTGTTTTCTGACTCTCTCCGACTATCGCGGTTCTTATGTATTCGAAGATTATTGGTATAGTTTCATCATTGATGATCTATTTGTGTTCCATTAAGGAATCGATGCCAGGAATAGTATTACTCTGATTTTCATCGAGTTTTACTTTTCTCCCACTTACCAGTGCATATTGGTATTCCTCTTAGGAAAATTGCATGGCGAGCAACAATTACATTGTTCTCTTGTGAGTTGTATAAGTACTATACTTTTGGTTTCCCTAGGATAATCAATAATTAGGCACTTATCCGATTTGGGTTATAGTTTGGTATCATCCAAACATATGCCTAGCATTCCCAAATCTTCAAGAATGTGAAAACCCAGTTTCTTTCCTGTTCATATCTAATATGAAGTCTGTCAAACAGATTTTTATGGAACCTTATTCTAAATAAGTTCTGCACTGTTTATGCGTATCCGTTGAAGGAAATGGTAGCTCAGAGAGACTCATGATTTACCTTATCATGTCCAACAAAATTCGGTTTCTCTGTTCGGACACACCGTCAAAATGACGTGTTCCGGGAGGAGTCCTCATTGAAAGAATACTAGACTCTTTCAAGTATATTATAAACTTATTGCTTAAGTATTTTCATCATGGTCCAACCGTGATGGTTTTACACTTTAGCCGATCTGTTTGTCTATTTCATGTCGATACTCTAAAAGTTTCTGATTTGTGTTTCAAAGGAAACATATAACCATAACGCGATGCCACATCCGTAAAGGTCACGAAATATTCATATCCACATCTAGCCTAGCTAGATATGGGCCCACCTACGTCACTATGAACTAGGGCTAACATTTTTTTTTTACTAGGGCTAACATATCGGTGGCATTTACACTTTTACCAAGTAAATAGTGTTTTAGGCACTTTGCCCAATAAACTAGATTCGTAGACATTATTTGAATGGAATCAAATTTTTCCTAGTATCCACTCTTCAAAAGTGTGGATATAAGAGTCTTGTTTGATTGTGTCCCAGACAGCAATGCCACATTTAAGTTTTAACTGATTAATTCAGTTTGAGCTATTTGTTTGTCCTGTTATACATTTGAGATTTATTATATTCAAAATATAAATATTGTTATTCACATATAATGTGTTTATCTCAATATCATCTTTATAAAATAAAACACTTTAGTGTTCTAGAATATAAAGGTATACCCGCAACGGGTAAACCCTGATATAGAGATATGTATCTAGTCAAACTAGTTACATTATAACAGTTTCCTAATTTAAGTACACACATTAAGGGTAGTTCCTAAACTTAGGTTTCTACGGTTAAAACATCGACTTTCGTTCCGTTGCCGATTCGCAGATTAATCTCAACTGAAGTCAGTATCCTGCTCATAGCAGATTCAGCACACCAGTACATATTTATGTACCACTTCCAGTATCTAAAATCAAATTTTAATACTAGTAGTGAATATGTTGATGACAAACATATTTGAAGTTGGAGCCTTGCTCGTCTTCAATTCCTTCATGTCTGCCTTGTCCAACGGCAGTCACGCTTTCGCGATCCCGTTTGCCACAATTTAGGCAGACATTTTTGGATATGTCCCTTGTCTTCCCAGAAGATTATAATGACTTTGCTTTTGCCCATTTTCCACACCCCAGAAGCCTTTGGCCAAGCCTTGGCCTTCTAGAATATCGAAATAAGATGCGCCTTGCGCTTCTTGCCTTATTGCAAACTTTGGCTTTGTCTCCTTGAGTATATTCATTAACTCTCCAAGAGTTTATTATTGCAATTTAGTACTTCTAAGATCTAAGGATAGACATATGAAGATCCTTCAATTTCAATATCATACTATAAAGATCTAATCCTTAGTTCTGATTCTGAAATTAAGGAGTCTATTTGGCAAGCTTATTGGATTAAGAACTTAAGTTATCATCACATGAATCTTCCAAATATCATGTTCTACTATTTGCTTAACTCCAGGCTTAGGCCTAAGATGTTATTTTATCAAATAAAATAACTTCTTAGTTTTCAGGACTATCTTGAAGTTTATTCCCAATTTGAAAATTAAAGTCGTTTAAATACCTTTTCACCCAGGATTATGTTTTAAACACTAATCTTTCAATTATCTTGATTCTAATAGTCCAACTATTTAATCAAAGATTTTAGGTACTATTTATTATAATGATTACTACAGTCCAACTATTTAATCAACTATAATTTAATAGGTTAAATTCAATTATATTGATTACTACAATCCAATTATAAAATCAACTATTAATTGAAATGGTTAATTCAAATATATTGATTACTGTAATCCAATTATATAATCAACTATAATGAATTAGTTTGAATACATTCCAACTGTTTAATTTAAAACAACATTAAATATTAGTCCAACTAATATATTAATTTATATTGACGAAATATTTGAAATGAGCGCGTATGGCAAGTAACTAAACGAATATTGCAAATTTAATACTTGCCTCCCACTATTTTTCGGCGAGCCTCTAACCCTCTGTGGAGTACTCGGGAAACCTTGTTTCCTAGTGGGCTATGATCCCGTTAAATAACACACAATCTTGACTTTGGCCAACAAATTGTATGATAATTAACTAGGTAGATCTCTAAGATCAATTGGATCCCATCCAATTCCTAGATCCAGTAGGTGGACATCCAAGTCCGAAACATATATCCTATATATGCCAATATATCCAATATATTGCCTAACCTTTTTCCTCTGAATCGACTAAGCCTTGGCTTTGGCACAACAAACTTAGTGATCTCAGTTAAGCGGAACTCATTGACCTTGGAAAGCTTCGTAATTGATCTTGACTTTGGCCAACAAATCACAACTTGGACAAGACACCGATATGGAACAAAGCCTTCGTGATTCAAACTCATCCGCAACGGAAAAAGGTCTTGACTTTGGCCAACAAACCAATGCCAGTCTTGGATCTTGAGTAAGAATCACTCAATGGAAGGAAAAACGCTTAATATTTTGTGAGGGTTTTTCGCGTGTAATTGGCAACCATTAATTATCTTGTTAAGGTCTCATCATCATACACCCTTAAACATGCATTCTAACACATAATAAGGGGCGTAAATAAAATAATAATGATATGCGGATGGATACTCAACACATTGTTCCTAGAACAAATCTCTCCATTTCCTCTCTCCCGCTAGCACATGTATTACTTATACCTGTTACATAACACTTCTAAAGAAACCTCATTTACATTGAGGGGAATAAGTGAGAAGAGAAATACAAAGAGTAAGGAGGTAATAGGCTGGACACGCAGGTCCAATTAATAAATTCTAAATTTATTACAACATTTCCAAAATTGCCCTCACCCATCTAATATCCATCCGATATACATTATTCATACATCGCAACCATGTATTCACACACATGTTATCAATCAATCTAATCCAATTAATTAATCTGAATATTAATGACCATCCAATGTTCAAACGATTTGATTTTGCTCGAGTCAAACTCGTTTTGCGAATAAATACTCAAAGTATGAATTCTTGAATTAAATTAAACTACAACATTAAATCCAATTTAATTTGCATTTAATACTAATTCATTTATTTAATTCCAAATTAAATATTTACACTTTTAATGTACCTTTACGACTTAGATTCTAAATCTAATCGTAACGGGTCTCAAAGCCCGATTAACATCCAATGTCAATTTAATTTAAAGTCCAATGGGCTTTTAATTTAAAGTCCAATGGGCTTTTAATTAATTCTAAGGCATGGACTTTAATTTAAAGCCCATTAAGCCCAATTACAACTTTTAAGGCCCAATTCCAAAATAAGCCCAATTAATTAACTTACAAAATTCCAAATTTCACAATTAATTAATTAAAGTGTATGCCATAATTAATTACCCAAATTAACATTTACAAAACACAACTTTGTACAATTAATTATGCTCAATTCATCAAAACATGTCCAACACATTTTAATCAAAAAATCAACTCATTATACATGCTTCTTTGTCTCAGCATTTTTAGGGATTTAATAGTCCGATTCGGTTTCAATCAAATAAATCCACAATCAACATTACCCAATGTTTTCCAACATCCAATGATCAAAAACACAAAATACCAAGACATTAGGGCAAAAGTAGTAATTCGACCAAGCCTCACCAATTTGGGGAAAATTGTTCCAAATCAATTTTCATGAAATTGATCACATCCAACTTCAAATAAACATCATTCAATCATACTCAATCAAAGAATTTTATCAAATCATGATCAAATTCAATTTACCCAATTTTAACCCTAAGTTCAAGTTTCATGCTCAACCTCGCTCTGATACCATTGTTGGGTTTCTACGGTCTAACCGGGATCAAATCAAGCAATGAAACTCATGTGCGAATACTCAAAGAAGTTGCGGAATACTTACAATGATCGGTTGAGCGATGCGACGAACACAAAAACTTCAAGCTCTCCTCCAAGGTGCTCTCGGCAGTGGCAGTTTTTGAGCTCCAAGAAATTCGGCCATGGATGATCTTACAAGCTCCAAGCTTTGTGATGTGATTCCATGCTCACGGGTGCGGTTCCCTATCACCTTTGCAAGACTCCTAAAGCGTGCTAGCACTCCGGAAATTTTGCCGCAAAATTCCCTAATTTCTTCCTCTTCATTCTCGGCAATGCAGTGAATTTTTGGGAAGAAAAACAGCTTATTGGGCGTGTAGGAGAGAATATAGAAGAGAGAAAATGTGTTTTGTGTTTTTTTTTTTTGTTAATTGATTTCAAAAATCAATTAAACATATACCATATTTCAACTTTCAAAAAGTCAAAGCAATAAAGCCACCACCATTTCCATCAACTATTCACATCACACATGACAAGTTGTCAAATCACTCAAAGTGACTAGACATCACATCAATCGATTGAGTAGTGATTTGACGCTTGAAGTGACTTGTGGGCCGCACTTGAATTCGAAATGCGAGTGCGTCCGCAAACACTCCGGGCTCGGGTTCTCTAATTCCAAATTAACGAATTTTTCGTTGCGACGTATTAAATAATTATGCCTAGCAAAATCACTATTCACATTCTAAATTAACCCGTTCACCCGAATTAAAATATAATTTCAATTATGCGTCGAAATCCAATTTTGTAATATATCGAATATATTATTTTATCGATTAATTCCAAATTAATCATTTTCTCTCTTTTATTATATTTTATTTATCCCAGATTAATTTTCTCTCTCATCTAATTAATCCCAGATTAATAAAGTGCGAGTCATACGTCATCGGTGAATCTTCGAGAAGCGATCCATGAGATCCCCGTATATGTTGGCAGTAAATCCGGTCGTCGGACTATCCGAACACGTAAGTACCTAGTACTACGTTTTTACCGATTTACAAGACAAGGTTGGCTTCTAGCAAAGCGCCATGCCTTCCCAATTCTCCAGAAATATCCTTACAGAATATGTGATCTATATCAGGCGTAGTATACGTAGTATTGTGTATTTCGATCCAGTATCGGATGTCACGTGCTAGGCCTGGGGCTGGAAATGTGTCTGCCCCGTACGAAGCACATATCGGATCTCTGGTAACTAGTCTCTTTAATCGGATAAACATGACCTAGTCATAATATCCCGATAGCTGCAGCATTTAAGAGAACCAGTTTTGTATCATACGTGATCATCATCTCCACTATTACTGGAGTGATACTTCTATCTCGACATCACACCCAATACACTACGATTCTCAATATACCCAAAGAGGCGTACACAAAACCTATTAAAGCCCTGGATGACCAAAACCAAAGTACATTGATTGTCGCAAGTATTAGCGGTGCAAGTCTCAGGTTAAGACCAAATACACCTACCCTGATTCGGACTTCCATACACATAGTAACTACCCAATGGATTCCGAGGGGTCTATCCAGAGCGAAGCTGTTTTCCGTACCATCGGTAAAATACAACCTCCTACTACACTTGCATGAGTATCATATACCCAAATATGAGAACTATGTCGTTATGCTCCACAACGCGCACAAGTGTAATTCTAGTCTATTCCGCATTATCGATGTCCAATCTCGATAATACTCGACTAGGGATATTTAATGATTAAACCTTTATGGATTGATACTGTCTCATATCATCTCAATCCAGGAACTAATCATATAGACCTTTCATCATTTATACATCTTGGTGATCTAATCCACAAATGATAAAAGCAATTTCCTTTGTCACATAGTTAATTTGTACAACAACACCATGATCTGTACAAATAGTGACGATATGGGTCATAAATGTCCAACATGTCGTTTCGCCTTGACAATTTCACTTCCAATCTTTATATCAGCTAACCTTTCATTTACTCTTCTGCTCCGTTCTATAACTAAAACTGCTATGGGCTATATCTTTGTCCCATTATTCGAAGGATATCAACTCTCACATGACTCTGGTTATGCTTAACGTTTTCCTCTTACATTCTTATCACTGTTTAACTAGTACTTCTTCTCTTTATTGCCTTATCTATTTGTTGGACAATTATGACCCATATCGTCACTATTTGTAAAAGACATTGTGTTTTTGTACAAATTAATTATCTAGCAAAGGAAATTGCCTTTTATCATTTCGTAATCTGATTACTTAAATGTGTGAATGATGAAAGTCCTTATGATTAGTTCCGGATTGAGATGATATGAGACAGTATTAATCCACGACAGTTTAATCATTAAATATCCCTAGTCATAGTATTATTGAGACTGGACATCGATAATGCGGAATAGACTAGTATCGCACTTGTGCGTGTTATGGAAGCGTAACATCATAGTTCTCATATATTTAAGTATTGGATACTTATGCAAGTGTGGTAGGAGGTTGTGTTTACCGATGGTACAGAAACAGCTTCGCTCTGGATAGACCCCTCGGAATCCCATTGGTAGTATGACTATGTGTTTATGGGAGTCCGCATCAGGGTAGGTGTATTTGGTCTTAATCTGAGACTTGCATCGCTAGTACTTGCGACAATCAATACGCTTTGGTTTTGGACGTCCAGGACTTTAACAGGTTTTGTATATGCCTCTTCTGGGTTTATTGAGAATCGTAGTGTATTGGGTGAGATGTCAAGACGAAAGTATCACTTCAGTCATATGGAGATGATGGTCACGCAGGGATACAGAACTGGTTCTCTAAAGGGTTGCAACCATCGGGATAATATGACTAGGTCATGATTATCCGATAATAAAGAGACTAGTTGCTAGTGATCCGACATATGCTTCATACGGGGCAGACACTATTCCAGCCCCAGGCCTTGCACGTGACATCCGATACTGGATCGCAATACTCAATACTACGTATACTACGCCTGGCATAGATGATATATTCTATTAAGAATATTTCTGGAGAATTGGGTAGGCATGGCGCTTTGCTAGAAGCCAACCTTGTCTCGTAAATCGGTAAGAACGTAGTACTAGGTACGTACGTGTTCGGATAGTCCGACGACCGGATTTACTGCCAACATATCCAGGGATCTCTTGGGTCTCTTCCCGAAGATTCACCAATGATGTATGATTCGAACTTAATTAATCTAGGATTAATAGCGGAGAGACTTTATCTGAGATAAAGTACTATTTGAAGAGAGAGAACGATTAATTTGGAATTAATCGATAAAATAATGTATTCGATATATTATACGAAATTATATTTCGACGCGGAATTAAAATTAGATTTTAATCCGGGCTAACGAGTTAATTTAGAATTAATTTGCTAGCGACGTGAATAGTAATTTTGATAGCATAATTATTTAATTGAATTTGATTTAATTACGTCGCAACGGAAAAATTCATTAATTCGGAATTAATTAGCCCGAGCCCGGAATGTGTTTGCGACGCCACTCCGATTTTGAATCAAGTGCGGCCACAAGTCACATCGCGAGTCACATCACTCGTCACTTTAGTGATAGATATCAAGTCACCTTTTTGGTGAGTGACATGCAGTCACTATTCATGATGTTGGTTGGTGTGGACATTTAATGCAATTTTGAAGCCAAAATTTTGGTTGACTTTTTGAAAGCATATACAAATTTTTGGTAATTGATTTTATTATGTTTTTGGAAAAACAAATACCAAAAAAAACAAAAGAATCTATCTCTCTCCTTTTTGTTGCTCCAAAACCGTGAGCCTCCTTTCATTGAAAGAAGAATTGTTTTTCTTTCAAATCTTGCTAGCACACTAAAAGGATCAATACAAGGTGATAGGGAAACCGAACTTAGAGCTTGGAATCTTTTGGAAGCTTGGAGCTTGTCCATCTTCATCAACAAAATCTTGCCTTGGCCGAAAGCTACAACAAGGAGGAAATTTTTGTCGATCTTCGCATCCAAAAGCCGATCTTTGTAAGTATGATTCTGCCATACTTCTTATGAGTATTCATTCTTTTCATTGCTTATATTGATCTTGGGACCACCTTAGAAACCAACAATGATATCATAGAGCAAGGTTTAAGCATGAAAAATATTTGGGTAAAATTTGGGTAAAAAATGATTTGAGCATGATTTGATAAAATTGATTGATTGAGTATGCTTGAATGATAATAACATAGTGTTATGCATTAACAATTTCATGATTAATGAATTGGATTAATTTTTCCCCTTAATCTTGGCCGAGAGTTTGGTACCCTATATAGTCATGGTATTTTTTGTTCTTTTGATCATTGGATGAGTAAAAAGACTTGGGTGATGTTGATTTAAGATTCAATCGGATTGAAAAGGAAATCGGACAAATAAAACCCTAGAATGCAGTGAGTTGATAAACATGTAATGAGATGATTTTTTGATTCAAAAATATTGGACGTGAGTTGAACAAATTAATACATGATTAATTGATTAAATTTGTATTTTGGAAATATAATTTAAATAATCAATTAATATATTACACTTGAATTAATTGAATTTTGAAATTTGGAATATTGAAATTTAATTAATTGGGCTTGATTTTGAATTGGGCTTATAATTGTTGTATTTGGGCATAATGGGCTTGGTTGGGCCAAGTTGATTTAGGCCAATTGGATTGGATCCAAATTGGGCCGAAATCATTCCATTAAGTCCAAATATAACAAATGGGCTTTAAATGTTTAATTGGGCCTAATGGGCCTAAATTGGTTTCTAGGCAAATGAGGGTGATTCCTTAATTGGGCTTTGGTATTTGGGTTTGACCCACATTGACCAAAGTCCATGCCTTATAAAATTAATTGAAAGCCCATTGGACTTTAATTAAATTACATTGGATGTTAATTGGGCTTTGAGACCCATTAAGATTAGATTTGGAATCTAAGTCGTTAAAGTGCATTAAAAGTGTAGTTATTTAATTTAGAATTAAATATTGAATTAGTATTGAATACATATTAAATTGGATTTAATTAAGTAGTTCAATTTAATTCAAGAATTCGTACTTTGAGTACTTATTCTAAATCGAGTTGGACTCGCGCAAATCAAATCATTGTTTGAGCATTGGATTATCACTAATATTCAAAGATTAATTAATTTGATTAGATTGATTGAATAACATGCTTGAATGAATACATGGATGTGATGAATGAATAGCGTATATCGGATGGATATTAGAAGGGAAAGGGCAATTTGGAAATTGTTGTAAATTTAGAATTTATAAATTGGACCTGCGTGTCCAGCATTCTCTCTTTATTGATTCTTTGTATTCTCTTCTCACCTAATTCCCCTCAATGTTAATGAGGTTTCTTTATTGTATTATGTAATTGGGTAGAAGTTGGAATAGTGCTAGCCGGGGAGAGGAAATAGAGTGATTTGTTCTAGGAACAATTTGTTAAATATACATCCGCATATTGTTATTAATTTACTTTCTGCGCCTTATTATGCTTTTAGAATGCATGTTTAAGGGTGTATGATGAGACCTAACAAAGATAATAAATTGGTTGCCAATTTACGCGAAAAACCCTCAAAACATATTAGGTGTTTTCCTTCCATTGAGTGATTCTTACTCAAGATCCAAGATTGGCACTGGTTTGTTGGCCAAAGTCAAGACCTTTGTCAATTGCGGATGTGTTTGAATCATGAAAGCTTTGTTCCATATCGGTGTCTTGTCCAAGTTGTGATTTTTTGGCCAAAGTCAAGATCACTTCTTGTCCATCGACATTGATTACAAAACTTTCCAAGGTCAATGGGTCCCGCTTAACTGGAATCATTAAGCTTGTTGTGCCAAAGCCAATGCTTAGTTGATTCAGAGGAAAAGGTTAGGAAAATATATTGGATATATTGGCATATATATTGTATATATGTTTCGGACTTGGAGGTCCACCTACCAGATCTAGGAATTGGATGAGATCCAATTGATCTTCGAGATCTACCTAGTTAAATATCATACGACTTGTTGGCCAAAGTCAAGGTTGTGTGTTATTTAACGGGATCCTAGCCCACTAGGAAACTAGGTTTCCCGAGTACTCCACAGAGGGTTAGAGGCTCACCGAAAAATATTGGGAGGCTAGTATTGAATTTGCAATTTCATTCAAATACTTAGCTTTACACGCTTTCAAATTATTTCGTCAAAATTATTTTATTAGTTGGACTAATACATTATTATTTTTCTTGTAACAGTTAGACTGTACCCAAACATCGTTAATCGAATAGTTGGACTATTGCGGTTAAGATGACTGGAAAATTGAGCATTAAGGATATTGTCATGGGCGACAACGTCTTTAATGGCACCAACTTTCAGACGGGGACATGAATCTCAGAATAGTTCTGGGATCCGAGAAGTTACTATATATTATAGAGCGACCTCTTGGGCCTAAGCCCCGACCTGATCAGTTGCTAGAGCTAGAGCTTTGGAAGACTCATATCGATAACAATGTGACTGCTCAATCGGTAATACTTGCCGCTATGACTCCGTAATTCCATCGTCAAAATAAGGGGTTGGATCTCTATGAGATGATGGCGAAATTACACGATCTCCACCGATCTAATCTTAGATCACAAAGATACGAGTTGTAGAAGAAGCTCTTCCGGGCTCGCATGTCAGAGGGTACGTCTGTTGAGCATAATGTCTCACAGATGATTACTGATATTGAGCAGCTCGGTCAGATGGGCATAGTCTTCGAGGCTGAGACTTCAGTGGATTTGATCCTACACTCTCTCCCCGACACTTGGAGTGGGTTCATCATTAACTACAACATGCTGAACCAAGACCAGACTCTTGGAGAGTTGATGTCCACTCTGCGAGAGGCAGAGAAAGAGCTCCTTAAGGGCAAGAAGCGTGAGGCGCACTATGCTTCAACATCTCATACTCCGAGGGCTGGGCCCAATGCGACTGGAGATGTTAAAAAGAAGAAGCATAGGAAGAAGGGCAAGGCCAAATCGTCAAAGGCTTCTGGGAAGCCCAAGGACAAATCCAAGATGTTTGTCTTCAGTGCGGATAGCGGGGTCACTGGAAGCGTGACTGCCACGAGTACAAGGCACTCGGGAAGGAAATCAAGGCAGGCAAGGCACCACCGGCCTCAGGTATGTTTGTTATAGAAATAAACATGACTACTTCTAGTTTTAAAAATTGGATTTTGATTCTGGTTGTGGTACTCATATTTGTACTGATGTGCAGGATCTGCGGATTAATAGGAGACTGACTTTAGGAGAGATTGACCTCCGTGTTGGAAATGGGACTCCAGTCGCCGTTTTGGCCGTTGGCACTTTTTTTTAGAACTGCCCTCGGGGCATGTACTTGAACTTACAGACTATTATTATGTACCTAGTTTGACTAGGAATATTATTTCTGTATCTATGTTAGCCCAATGTGGGTACACTTTTGTATTTAGAAACACTGGGTGTTTTATGTATAAAAATGATATAGAAATTTGCATCTGTTGTTGTAAATACTGGTCTTTATATTTTGATATAAACCAATCTCAAAATGTAACAAACAAAAGGCTTAAAGTAAGTCATAAAGATGAAACTTATATGTGGCATTGTCGTCTGGGACACATAAACAAGACTCGCATATCCACACTTTCGAAGAGTGGGTACTTGGACGGATTTGATCCAAATTCATATGACGTCTACGAATCTTGCTTATTAGGCAAAATGCCTAAATCACCTTTTAGCGGTAAAGGTGTGCGTGCCACCGAACTGTTAGCCCTTGTTCATAGTGACGTTTGTGGGCCCATATCTAGCCAGGCTAGAGGTGGATATGAATACTTCGTAACCTTTACGGATGATGCATCGCGTTATGGTTATGTGTATCTTATGAGACACAAGTCATAAACTTTTGAGAAATTCAAAGAGTTTCGACATGAAGTTGAAAACTGACCGGTAAAAGTATTAAGACATTACGTTCGGACCGTGGTGGCGAATACTTGAGCAATGAGTTTCTTGACTACTTGAAAGAATATGGTATTCTTTCACAGTGGACTCCTCCCGGAACACCGCAATTAAATGGTGTGTCCGAACGGAGAAACCGAACCTTGTTAGACATGGTAAGGTCTATGATGAGTCGCACTGAGCTACCTATTTCCTTCTGTGGATATGCATTAAACAGTGCAATACTTATTTTGAATAAGGTTCCGTCAAAGTCTGTTCAACAGACTCCGTATGAGATATGGACAGGAAAGAAACTGGGTTTCTCATTCCTGAAGATTTGGGGTTGCTGGGCATACGTCAAACGTTTGGAAGGTACCAAACTAGAACCCAAATCGGATAAATGCCTATTTGTAGGATATCCTAGGGAAACCAAAGGATGTTACTTCTATCACCCATGAGAGAACAAATTTTTTGTTGCTCTACATGCGGTTTTCCTTGAGAAGGATTTCCTAAATGCAGTCATAAGTGAGAGGAAAGTAGAACTCGATGAAAATCAGAGTGATACTGTTCCTGGCATAGAATCCTCAACGGAATATTAACAGTTCATCATGGATGAAGCTGTACCACAATCTTTGAATACACAAGGACCACGTGGTCAGAGAGAGTCAGAAAACAACCTGAGAGGTATGGGTTTCTGATCTCACCTCATGTAGATATCAATCTCATTGAGGAAGACGAGCCGGCTACGTATGAGGAAGCGATACAAGATATCAATTCCGCTTTATGGCAGGATGCCATGAAGTCCGAAATGGATTCCATGTATACCAACCAGGTTTGGACACTAGTTGATGCACCAAAAGACGTAAAGCCTATTGGTTGCAAATGGATCTTCAAGAGGAAGACCGACATGGATGGCAACGTATAAACGTACAAAGCTAGGCTTGTAGCAAAGGGGTATCATCAATGACATGGTGTCGATTACGACGAAACTTTCTCACCCATTGTCATGATTAAATCCATTCGGATAATGCTTACTATTGTTGCATATTTCAATTACGAGATATGGCAGATGGACGTCAAAACCGCTTTCCTTAACGGAAACCTGTTGGAGGATGTTTATATGCAACAGCCTGACGGTTTTGTCGTGCCTAAACATGCAAACAAGGTTCGCAAGTTAAATTGGTCCATTTATGGACTGAAGCAAGCGTCGCGTTCTTGGAACCAACGTTTTGATGATATCATAAAAGAATATGATTTTGTTCAAAATGAAGATGATCCTTGTGTATATAAGAAGGTTAGTGGGAGCGCACTGACTTTCATTATCCTTTATGTTGACGATGTATTGCTTATGGGCAATGACATTCCCATGTTAACATCGGTGAAAGCTTGGCTTTCATTAAAATTATCCATGAAAGATCTGAGAGAAGCAGCCTTTATTCTTCGGGATAGATCTAGAAAGCTGCTTGGACTCTCCCAGAGCATGTACATTGACAAAGTGTTGAAAAGACAACATGGATCAGTCCAAGAGGGGCCTGTTGCCAGTGTCACATGGCGTCACTCTATCTAAGGACATGTGTCCTAAAACTCAAGATGAGAGAGACAACATGAGTCAGATATCGTTCGCCTCGGCAGTCGGATCGATAATGTATGCCATGATATGTACGCGACCTGATGTCTCATATGCTTTGAGCATGTGTAGTCGCTATCAGGCCGATCCAGGTGAAGGTCACTGGATAGCGGTTAAGAATATCCTTAAATATCTTAGACGAACTAAGGATGCTTTCTTAATATATGGAGATGGAGAACTTGAGGTAACTGGGTATACCGATGCAAGTTTCCAAACCGATAAAGACGACTGTAAGTCGCAATCTGGGTACGTGTTTTGTTTGAATAACGGAGCAGTGAGCTGGAAATCTTCCAAGCAAGAGACTGTTGCTGATTCAACAACAAAAGCGGAGTATATCGCTGCAGCTGAAGCAGCAAAGGAGGCAGTTTGGATCCAAAAATTCCTAATTGGATTAGGAGTAGTTTCGTTAGTAGTGAGCCCGTTCCACTGTATTGTGACAATAACGGGGCTATAGCACAGGTTAAGGAACCGCGGTCTCATCAACGATCCAAGCATGTTCTTCGATGTTTCCATCTGATTCGTGAGATCATACATCGTGGTGATGTGAAGATCGAGAAGGTTGCATCAGATGAAAACATTGCAGATCCGCTGACGAAAGCTATTCCTCAGCAAAAGTTTGAGCGACATGTACATAGTTCAGGTGTTAGATGTTTGAGTGATTGGCTATAGGCCAAGTGGGAGATTGTTGGACAATTATGACCCATATCATCACTATTTGTAAAAGACATTGTGTTTTTGTACAAATTAATTATGTAGGAAAGGAAATTGCCTTTTATCATTTTATAATCTGATTACTTAAATGTGTGAATGATGAAAGTCCTTATGATTAGTTCCGGATTGAGATGATATAAGACAGTATCAATCCATGACGGTTTAATCATTAAATATCCCTAGTCGTAGTATTATCGAGGCTGGACATTGATAATGCATAATAGACTAGTATCGCACTTGTGCGTGTTATGGAAGCGTAACAGCATACTTCTCATATATTTAAGTATTGGATACTAATGCAAGTGTGGTAGGAGGTTGTGTTTACCGATGGTACGGAAACAGCTTCACTCTGGATAGACCCCTCGGAATCCCATTGATAGTATGACTATGTGTCTATGGGAGTCCGCATCAGGGTAGGTGTATTTGGTCTTAACCTGAGACTTGCATCGCTAGTACTTGCGACAATCAATACGCTTTGGTTTTGGTCGTCCAGGACTTTAACAAGTTCTGTGTACGCCTCTTCTGGGTTTATTGAGAATCGTAGTGTATTGGGTGTGATGTCAAGACGGAAGTATCACTTCAGTCATATTGAGATGATGGTCACGCAGGGATACATAACTGGTTCTCTAAAGGGTTGCAACCATTTGGTTAATATGACTAGGTCATGATTATCCGATAATAAAGAGACTAGTTGCTAGTGATCCGACATATGCTTCGTACGAGGCAGACACTATTCCAGCCCCAGGCCTTCCATGTGACATCTGATACTGGATCGCAATATGCAATACTACGTATACTACGCCTGACATAGATTATATATTCCATTAAAAATATTTCTGGAGAATTGGGTAGGCATGGCGCTTTGCTAGAAGCCAACATTGTCTTGTAAATCGGTAAGAACGTAGTACTAGGTACGTACGTGTTCGGATAGTCCGACGACCGAATTTACTGCCAACATATCCAGGGATCTCTTAGGTCACTTCCCGAAGATTCACCGATGACGTATGATTCAAACTTAATTAATATGGGATTAATAGCGGAGAGACTTTATCTGGGATAAAGTACTATTTGAAGAGAGAGAACGATTAATTTGGAATTAATCGATAAAATAATATATTCAATATATTATACGAAATTAGATTTCGACGCGGAATTAAAATTAGATTTTAATTCGGGCTAACGAGTTAATTTAGAATTAATTCGCTAGCGACGTGAATAGTAATTTTACTAGGTATAATTATTTAATTGAATTTGATTTAATTACGTCGCAACAGAAAAATTCATTAATTCAGAATTAACGAACCCGAGCCCGGAATGTGTTTGCGACGCCACCCCGATTTTGAATCAAGTGCGGCCACAAGTCACATCGCGAGTCACACCACTCGTCATTTTAGTGATAGATGTCAAGTTGCCTTTTTGGTGAGTGACATGCAGTCACTATTCATGATGTTGGTTGGTGTGGACATTTAATGCAATTTTGGAGCCAAAATTTTGGTTGACTTTTTGAAAGCATATACCAAATTTTTGGTAATTGATTTTATTATGTTTTTGGAAAAACAAATACCAAAAAAGACAAAAGAAACTCTCTCTCTCCCTTTTGTTGCTCCAAAATCGTGAGCCTCCTCCATTGAAAAAATAATTGTTTTTCTTTCAAATATTGCTAGCACACTAAAAGGATCAATACAAGGTGATAGGGAAACCGAACTTAGAGCTTGGAATCCTTTGGAAGCTTGGAGCTTGTTCATCTTCATCAACAAAATCTTGCATTGGCCGAGAGCTTCAACAATGAGGAAATTTTTGTTGATCTTCGCATCCAAAAGCTGATCTTTGTAAGTATGATTCCGCCATACTTCTTATGAGTATTCATTCTTTACATTGCTTATATTGATCTTGGGTCCACCTTAGAAACCAACATTATTAACTTCTCTTTTAAATCTCTTACTTAGGCTTTTTTTTTATTCTGTTCTGGTACTGTATTTAAGGGTTTTATGTTTCAGCCATTTATCACTATACTTACACTTGCTTTTGGAGTATCTCAAGGCTACGCTTCAGGTACATCTCTGCTACTGATGTTTATCGAGGGTTGGGAGGGTGGAAATTTATCTTAAGGTCTTTCTCCACATTTTCTGTGAAATCACTCTAGAGTCATGCTCTCTAACAAATTTCTTGTACTGCCCCTGTAATCATTCATGTTTAGTCTATGTTGTTTAACCTCTGATACCATCTTTGTAACATCCCCGATTCGGGAGATGTTACCGGCAGGGGATAGGGTGTACTAACCCCATAAGCCTCTGACTTCGTTGTTTTCTTCCTCTGAGTACTACTATACTCTTTTTTCTATTCTTTCTTAAGAAACTTGCTCCGCTACAAAGGTTCATTCCTTGTCTCAGTTCCTTAAACTATGTATTCCTTACTTCCTGAAAACTCTATTTACTTCAATTACTTAGGACATCTTCTACTAAATCGTGGGTTCATAAGCTATTTTTACCTAGTCTTTCTTTAATTCAACTTATTATAGTTTCGAACCATTCTATCTCATGCTTCCTATCTGTGTTTCATTGAACTCTTCGATTTGGCTATCTAGCCATCTCACAAGACATCTAATTTACCAATTGCTTTTCTTTACTGATCATTCTCTTTAATAGGCTCCAAGTTGAGGGGTGAGTATATTCATTCCATAGGGATCATGTGGTATGTATTCTGTTTAACACTCAAGTTCGGTGATAATCTGGTTAAATATCTATATGCTTATTGGAATCATAGTTTCTAGAAGAAAGGGTCGTTATTCATTTTACAGAAACCCGATCGACTACTCCATGTCTTGAGGCCACACAACTATCATTAATTCTCTACACTACTATCTTCTCATTATATTATCTCTGTGCCCTAATGCACTAAATTTCCTTGTTACTTCTCACATTCCTCTACCATTTATATATCCTATTTCTCTGCTCTACGCATTGCTGTTAAGGCTAGTGGTGTTTTTTTCTCCTTACTGCTTCTAGACCTCCGCTCTCTGTTCTTACTTTAAATCTCAACTTTGGTACTATGTTCTACTATCCATACTGGTACTCTTATCACTTCCTAAATATCTTCAACCTCTCGGGTCTATTCTTGTATACTTAACGGATTTCTACTGACTTGGGCTGATTTTGAAGGTTCAAATACGTTGGGTCTAGCCAGTGGACTTCTGCTAGTATTATAAACCTCATCTTGACTTGCTTAGATCTTTGGGCTATACTAGATTCTTTCTTTTACTTCCTCCGAACTTCTGCTTTTGAATGATCCATCTTTCCATGGTTTTATGTCTCTGTCCTTAGAGTAAACTTCTATCGGGCTCCCTTACTGTTATTATATCTACGCTGGTAGGAACGAGTGCAAACATCTCATATTTTGCTCTGGTACTTTGTGTCCCGGTAGGGTCTATTTCTCATGTAAGGTATGTATGAGGTAGGCTCTGTCAGAACGGATTCCTTAACTCGTATGGCTAGGCGGTTGAAAACTAGATAACCTAGGGTCATGTCTACATCGGATTACTTGGGTAAGGCAACTATTCATTTCTATTTATGACATTTATTTGCCTGCTTGTGGGCCTGAGTCTGGGTTTGGTGATCTGGTTCTCTAGGTCCTTTTTTGACATCTTTTGTCTGTGGAAACTCCATAGACTAGTCTCGATCTCTTGTTTCTTTTATCTTTCTGTCTATTTCTGCTTGTGGGCCTGAGTCTGGGTTTGGTGATCTGGTTCTCTAGGTCCTTTTTTGACATCTCTTATCTGTGGAAACTCCCTAGACTAGTCTCGATCTCTTGGTTCTCTAGGTATGAGGTAGGCTCTGTCAGAACGGATTCTTTAACTCGTATGGCTAGGCGGTTGAAAACTAGATAACCTAGGGTCATGTCTACATTGGATTACTTGGGTAAGGAAACTATTCATTTCTATTTATGACATTTATTTGCCTGCTTGTGGGCCTGAGTATGGGTTTGGTGATCTGGTTCTCTAGGTCCTTTTTTGACATCTCTTGTCTGTGGAAACTCCCTAAACTAGTCTCGATCTCTTGCTTCTTTTATCTTTCTGTCTATTTCTAGTTACTTGAGGAATTCGTTGTCTATATAAGGCACCTAAGGCTTATAAATCTATTAAAGAAATTTCTGAAAATGGAAGGAATCTTACGTCTACTAGGCACTTCAATACTTGCTCGGGCTCTTTCTACTCTCTCTACTACTATAGATTCTTTCTTAGATCTTTAGGAATTTCCCTCAAATGGAGGACCTTTAATCCAATGTAGTTAGCCCATACGCACTAGATAACCATGCATGAATAAACAAAGCAATAACACGTAAAAAGTAAATAACATAATAATAAAAGAGATACGACCAAGGCCAACATCTATATGAGACTTTGTATGCCCGACTGAATGTATTTCACATTCAACCAAGTATACTTTATCCGGCGCTGTAAAACGTCGTGGTAAAGGTAACCTTTAGGCATTTCCCTCGAATAGAGGACCTTTAATCCATCATGATTAGCCCATGCGCACTAGATAACCATGCATGAATAAATAAAGCATACGGAAAGTAAATAACGAAATAATAAAACAAAAACAATGAATGAACACAAAATTAAATAACAAAATAAAACATGTGCTTGAAAGTTTCTCAAGCGGTACGTGGAGTTGTATCCTAAGTACAGACCGCACTACCGTCCATTCGGATTCGGCTATGGAATTTACGTCTGGGTTTCCATCCGATATACCGCAAGAGATAGCACGCAATCATTAACCCAATAACAATAATAGGCATGAATCATCAAGACACATGCAAGGAAATAATAATAGACAACCGAAAAGATGAATGAAAAATAGCAAAGGGTGATCTCAGGTCTTACCTTTTAAGTTGCTCTTCGAAAGTGCGTTATGTCGTCGCCGGAAGGGTTAATGCTCCGTAATTTTTCTGGTTTTCTTAATCAGGTTCGCTTCTATTTTGCTCGATGTTTTCTCTATCTTCTGTCGCTGTTTAAAACTGTTTTGCTGCTGTTTTCCGGTCACTGTTTTGTACCATTTTGGTTATATTTCGGGACTGTTTCATGGTGGTTTTAGGACTGATTTCAGGGGTTATTTTCGGGTGAAATAGGGGACTGTTTTGTTGATTGGTTCACGTAGGAGCTGCATGTATTGAAGGGTTCGTTTTAATCGATTTGGGTTTGTTGATTTTGAATGGCAGTTTCACGGCTTAGGGTGTGTTTCAACATGTGCAGGTGTCGTGTTTTGTCTTTGTTTGAGTGTTGTGTATTTGGTCGGTGGAGGGTGCCCTTTTTTGTGTGCTATGGTTCGCTGGTTGGCTTGATTTGGTTTGTCTATAGTGGTTGTTTACACTTTGTTAGGGCTATTTGTGTGCGTTTAGGGGATGTGAGTGGTGTGTGCTTTAGTGGCCTAGTTTGTGGGCTAGGTGTGTGCGTTTAGGGGATGTGAGTGGTGTGTGCTTTGTAAGGGACATGTGCGTGGGTGAGTGAACAATGTGCTAGTGGTGTGTGCAATGTGTCTTTATGATTTGTGAAGGGGGCCCGTTGGTTTATTGTTTCTTGGCTTTTTATGGCGAGAGAGAGACGAGTGGGTGGATTTGTAGAGAGAGATGAGAAAGAGCCGAGAGGGTCCTGTTTGTGAGTGTTTGCCAATAGTGTATCAAAGTGAAAGGGAGAGAGATGTGAGTCTAGGGTTTTATCTTTGTTGTGTTTGTTGTTGTCGAATGGAATAAAAGAGTGAGAGAGAGAGATGTGAGTCTAGGGTTTTTATCTTTTTGTGTTTGTTGCTGCCGAATGGAATCAAAGAGTGAGAGAGAGAGATGTGAGTCCAGGGTTTTGTTTTTCTTTCGTTTGGTCGTGTGAGTGTGAAGGAAAAAAGAGAGAGCCCCTTTGGGTTTGGAATTGTTATCTTTTTATAGTGGTGATCCTAGGGTTTCTATTGTTTGTGCATGGCTTAAAAAATGGAACAAATCAATCAATTATGGGTGTGTTTAATTTAGGGAAAGAAATTTTATAATTTTGGTGGGGGAATTTCTTTAATTTGGGAGGTGATTTATTTAAATTTTGCCAAGATACGAGATAAAGAAGTTCAATCATTTATTTGGAAGAACATCATATGTCGATTCGGCATTCCCAAAGAGATTGTGACTGATAATGGCTTACAATTTATCAGCAATAATTTCCAAGACTTCTGCAAAAATTGGGGGATCAAATTAAGTTTTTCAACCCCTCGCTTCCCACAAGCTAAGGATCAAGCCGAGTCTTCCAACAAGACAATTTTAAACACTTTAACGAAAAGGTTGGAAAAAGCAAAAGGAACATGGGCGGATGAGCTTCCTGGAGTCTTATGGTCCTACAGACGACTATCCGTTCCTCAACAGGAGAAACTCCTTTCTCTCTGGCATTTGGAACAGAAGCAGTGATACCAACTGAAGAAAGAATTCCGTCTCCCCGCTACCAATGGCTCAGTGATGATGCGAATCAACAACTTATGAATTTGAACCTGGAGACAATTGATGAATTGAGAGATCATGCATTCGTTCGTCTAGCAGCACATCGACAAAGAATGACCAGATACTTCAACAAAAACGTCAGAAGCAGAACATTTAAGGAAGGGGATTGGGTACTACGAAGAGTTTTTCGAAATACAAAAGAAATTGGAGATGGTAAATTAGGGCCAAATTGGGAAGGGCCATACATCATCATAAGAGTTGTTGGACATGGAGCCTACAGATTACAAACGACAGAGGGGAGACAAATTCACAACAGTTGGAATGCGATTCACCTTAAACGATTCTACCGGTAATATATGCGTGCTTTTATTTAAATTTGAAGAATAAAAGTAGATTACTACTTTGTGTATTACGATTCGACAAAATAACAAGACTCGTTTGAAATATATCCCAAAATATCTTAAACCATTAAATTGTTCAACAAAAGGCGATAACATAAAGTTAAAATTACAAGTAGTTCAAATTTCCGGAGCAGTTTCTTCCGGAATACATTCAGCAGCAACTTCAGACGCATGAATCTCTTGAACTTGTCCAGCTGGCTCAACCTCCATTCAATTATCTTCTTCATTCTTCTTATTCATCTCTTCAACTCCAGCCGCCTCCTCGGCGTCAGTAATTTCTTTCTCAGCCACTTTGGAGTCGACTTCTTCACCCTTCCCTTCCACATCACCCTCGTTGGAAGAAGAAATTCCTGCCAACAGTCGATCATACTCTCAAATCCATTTCTGTGGTTCCCATACGATGGTATTCCCTTCAAGGAAATCCTTCATCAGATTACTTCGTTCTTTCATCATGGATTCAAGAGCAATCCCTTCAAGTTGCTCAATTAGCTCACCATTCTTCTTCGTCACATTGGCAAGTGCATCCTTATAACCTTCAATTGTAACTTCAGAAGTTTCCCTCTCCATTTTAAGAGTACCCTTCACCTCATTCAACTCATTTTCCAATTCTTTATTCTTTTTCTCAAACGACTTCATTTCAGCCATCTCATTTTTCATTGCTGCAACCGACTTTTCCATTTCTTTCTCTGCTTCCTCAGATTTGATTCGACATATTACTTGCATGTATAAGTTGCACTCAATTGCCTGAGAAAAATATTCGATTAGAATCCATTCTACAACTGTAATAAAACACTTTTTTAGTTATTTACTTACTTGATAAGTTAGAGTCGCCGCCTTCTTCATTGTCTCGACGGGGCCAATCTTGGATAGTCTTTGCTCATCCTCCTCCAACAGAAGCTTCTTGATAAAAGGGTTAAGGCTTGATGGGTCAGAAATTTCAGTCGACCCAGATGGAATCTTGACAATTATATTGTCAATGTTCTCTTCAATTTCAACCGCTTTCCTTTTTCCCCCTTTGACAACAATTTCAGTCGACTGCCCTTTAATCTTGGGAGTTCCAATCGACACAGCCTGTTGTAGTTCAGGAACCTCCACCTCTGACTCCTTAATCTTAAGTTTCCTTGCCTTCTTACGACTCTTCAATTCATCAATAGATGATACCTTAACGGGTCCTGACATTATATCCACTGCGCATAAAATTTCCTTTGGAGTTAAGGGCTTTATAAATAATACATTTTCGTACAATGCTCGAATCGACCAAGTACAGTAGATGACTTCCAATACGTGTTTACAAAGTGCCAAAGGGGTAGATATACCTTCTGATTCGAAGATTTCCTTCCAAACTAAAGTTGCCATTAATCTCCTCTCTACCAAGACTATTCTCCAATCTCGTTGTTCGGCGGGAAGAGCAAGAAAAGATTTAGTATTAGATATGATCTGGGGGGTTCTGTCGAACAATCTATTTCGAAACGGACCTGCAAAACAAAACAAAACAATCAATATGTTAACTTCATACGACAATCACATTCATGAGATATCACAAGTAAAAAGAGATGATACTCACTAATCAAACTCCAATATTCTGATATACGACCCATTCCAGCCGACCCAAACACACCCTCACCCCTCACAAAGAAATAATCTGACTGTCAATTTCCCCTATCATTTGTTGGAAGCCCCATTACTAATTGTTCATTCTTTCGACGAAGATACAAAGTATATCTCATTTTCTCAGTTAGGTGCTCCTTTAGGTAATATGTGTATACTACATCCTTCACCTCAAGCAATACCCCTTGCTCAAAAGTCAGACATTCAATTTACAACAAGATCCTCCAAGCGTTTGGCATCAACCTTGAATGAGCAATCCCGTAATGGTCCAAAACTTCCCAAGCTAGCCTCGGAATAGGGAATCTGAGCCCATCAGCAAACGGTCGTACATAAAACCCAATCCATCCAGGGATAATGTAATCAATTCTTTCAGTCGGTAAAGGTGCTTTCAATTCCACAGAATTTGGGAATCTATACTTACACCTAATTTCCCTCAATGATCTTTCTGTCATACAACTAGCAGGGTTCTTATTCAGCAAGTTCGTTGGCTCACTAGTGTTAACTCTCCCACTCAACTCTCCCACTGTTGATATAGTCCTAATAGGTATAGCATCCATGGGAATTTCACGCGATAATACAGTAACAGGCCCTTCCTCAGAAAGCAGTTGACGCGACCAGTCCCTGAGAGATCTATCTTCACTCGACCCACTCGACGATACTTCTACATATTTGTCTATTTGGACTCCTAAGCTCTCTAGGGACTCTCTACTCGACATATTTCTCTAGACTAACATACAAACAAATAATTTCTAAGAAATAGGTTTCCTAAAGATCAAACTCTTACTAAACTTTACAAACAAAATTCCACCAAATAACATACGACTCAAGAGATTAAACAACCTAAAATGGCTAAGAACAATTTGAATCTACACTAAGAACATTTGAAGATATTGAAGAATACAGAGAAAGATATGAAGGGTACCTTGAAGATCTTGAGAGCTCTCATAAACTTGCCAATCGAAAGGAATTCTTCTGTGAAACAAAATTAGACTCAAAACCTATTCTTATACTCACCATTTTGGCGCTAATTTTCCCGCCAAAAAGATGCCTCGTTATTCTCATTAGGTCTAATTGCATTTAATGACACGTGGAAGTTCAAGAATCCTTCACAATCAGATGGTATTCACTCGCAACAAAATGCTTTCACCAGAGCCTTCCTCATTTGACACGACAACATCAGAAATCTAAATACTTGTAATGTAATCATTCGACACCGCATCAAGTCAGAGGTTGCTGTCAATTCAACATCTAAGCAACCCCCTATACAAGTTTTTTAATCACTCGACACCACGTCAAGTGTAAGATTACCTTTGGAATTTTGATTCGACACAACATCTATACAAGGCTTGGCTCAATATCTACTCGCCATTCGACTTAGTACCTAAGGAAATTTAGGTACCATTGTAATTGCCTCTCCACACGACATTTATGGAATTTTCATAAAGAAGTTGGCCACTCGGCACAACACATAGAATAACCTTTGATACAAGATTTCGACAAAACTTATAGTCGGACCAAGCATTCAACACGAAATCAATAGACCACCAGAGGAAGCAGTTATTTTTCGACTCAACATATCGAGTCAAGTAGAAAAACTGAACTTCCTTTGTCCAGTCGACACTTGTCATATGGAATGGACTCCTGAACCTTCGTCTAGTTCAGTCGACCGGGGACATCCCCCATGAGACTCATGTCGAGTCAAGTAGAAAAGCTGGACTTCCTTTGTCCAATCGACACTTGTCGTATGGAATAGACTTCTGAACCTTCTTCTGGTTCAGTCAACCGGGGACATCCCCCATGAGACTCATGTCGAGTCAAGTAGAAAAACTGGACTTCCTTTGACCAGTCGACACTTGTCGTATGGAATGGACTCATGAACCTTCTTCTGGTTCAGTCGACCGGGGACATCCCCCATGAGACTCATTTCGAGTCAAATAGGTGAACTTCCTCTGTCCAGTCGACACTTGTCGTATGGAATGGACTCCTGAACCTTTGTCTAGTTCAGTCGACCAGAGACATCCCCCATGAGACTCATGTCGAGTCAAGTAGAAAAGCTGGACTTCCTTTGTCCAGTCAACACTTGTCGTATGGAAGGGACTCCTGAACCTTCTTCTGGTTCAGTCGACCGGGGACATCCCCATGAGACTCATTCCGAGTCAAAGAGCTGGACTTCCTCTGTCCAATCGACACTTGTCATATGGAAGGGACTCATGAACCTTATTCTGGTTCAGTCGACCGGGGACATCCCCCATGAGACTCATGTCGAGTCAAGTAGAAAAGATGGACTTCCTTTGTCCAGTCGACACTTGTCGTTTGGAAGAGACTCCTGAAATTTCGTCTGGTTCAGTCGACCGGGGACATCCCCCATGAGACTCATGCCGAGTCAAGTAGAAAAGTTGGACTTCCTTTATCCAGTCGACACTTGTCGTATGGAATGGACTCTTGAACCTTCTTCTGGTTCAGTCGACCGGGGACATCCCCCATGAGACTCATGTCGAGTCAAGTAGAAAAGCTGGACTTCCTTTTTCCAATCGACACTTGTCGTATGGAAGGGAATCCTGAACCTTCTTCTGGTTCAGTCGACCGGGGACATCCCCCATGAGACTCATGTCGAGTCAAGAAGAAAAACTGGACTTCCTTTGTCCAGTCGACACTTGTTGTATGGAATGGACTCCTGAACCTTTGTCTGGTTCAGTCGACCAGGGACCCCCATAAGACTCATGTCGAGTCAAGTAGAAAAGCTGGACTTCCTTTGTCCAGTCGACACTTGTCGTATGGAATGGACTCTTGAACCTTCTTCTGGTTCAGTCGACCGGGGACATCCCCCATGAGACTCATTTCGAGTCAAAAAGGTGAAATTCCTCTGTCCAGTCGACACTTGTCGTATGGAATGGACTCCTGAACCTTTTTCTGGTTCAGTCGACCACGGACATCCCCCATAAGACTCATGTCGAGTCAAGTTTAGGACTAGGATTCTCATAGTCCAGACGACGCATGTCGTTTGTAATGATACTCCTGAAATTTCATTTGTTTCAGTCGACTGGCTACATATCCCATAGACTCACGTCGAATCATCTGAATATATAAAGCTCATATGGTTCATACGACGATTTGTCGAATGAATGATAATCCTAAAAATTTATCTGATTCAGTCGACTGTGGACATCCCTATAAGACTCACGTCGAGTCGTTTGAAGAAATGAACTTCCTACAGTTCATACGAAAATGTTGAATGAAACATCTCTTGGACTCTTAATTGGTTCAATTGATATGGAACATCCCTTATAGACTATTATCGAGTCAAAAAGAGGACATGGACTACTCTCGGTCCAGACGACACAAGTCATGTGCTCCTAAGTCTTCTGTAAGTTCAGTCTACCAGGGAACTAATATGGAATCATGTCGAATCAAGTTCATCGAACATGAACCATATAAAAAACTTTGGCAACCATGTTGAATCATATATTGACAACAGACGACATAAGGTAATGCTTACAGCTATGCACATGCTCTTACATTTTTTACTCTTTAAAACAAAAGACTTTTTGACTTAGAGAGTATGGGACAAACTGTACGGACCAAAATTGGGCCAGGGGTAAATCCGTATTTTCTTCGAACCAAAGTACCAATGAAACCCATAGACTGAGGCCCAGCTTAGAGAGTTTAACACTATTCTGGAAAGCCCAAAGCAGAACCCAAAACCTTATATTATTTGCATATAAGGCTACACACACAAAGCCAAACCGAGAAACAGAATATAAACATACCTCAAGTCATTACCAACTATTTCCCTCTTTTACTAAACATAATATGTATCTTCCACATGCTGAGATTTTTGATCACTAAATAATTATATCTTGATCACGTTGTGGGACTTACCTTCGTCTGCCAACTAAAGAGGCAGTATTTCTTGGCTCATAAATGGAAGCATGGTTCAAGCTAAAGTTTTCATGGAACTCAGAGTTCTCTAAGTTAAGCTTCTCCACTCTCATACAAGCAAATAAATAAATAAATAAAATAAACAAAAAGGTAAAATAAAATAAAAAATTAAATATGGAACGAAGTTACCGCGTCGTTGTTGACTAAGCAAACATGCTCCTTTTGCGCAAACCGTCTCCTCGGCAACGGCGCCAAATTTTGATTACGCCAAAAAAATACTTGCGGTTACGTGCGGTTTGTTGGATAATATGACCCATAGCGTCACTATTTACACAGATCATTGTGTTGTTGTAGCAAATTAACTATGTAATAAGGAAATTGCACTCTCATCATTTGTGATTAGATCACCATAGATATATAAATGAAGAGAGGTCCCTATGATTAGTTCCTGGATTGAGATGATATGAGACAGTATCAGTCCACGAAGGATTAATCATTAAATATCCCTAGCCGTAGTATTATCGAGACTGGACATCGATAATGCGGAATAGGCTAGTATTGCACTTGTGTGCGTTGTGAGGGCACAACGACATAGTTCTCATATATATAAGTATTGGATACTTATGCAAGTGCGATAGGAGGTCGTGTTTCACCGATGGTACGGGAAACAGCTTCGCTCTGGATAGACCTCGCGGAATCCCATTGGTAGTATGTCTGCGTGTCTATGGGAGGCCGCATCAGGGTAGGTGTATATGGTCTTAACCTGAGACTTGCATCGCTAGTACTTGCGACAATCGGTAACTTTGGTTTTGGTGGTTGGGGGACCTAAACTGGTTCTGTGTTCACCTCTTCTGGGTTTATCAGGAATCGTAGTGTACTGGGTGTGATGTCAAGATGGAGTGTCACTTCAGACATATGGAGTTGATGATCGCGCAGGATACAGAACTAGTGCTCTATAAAAGGTTGTGCAACCATAGGGACAATATGACTAGGTCAGGATTGCCCGATTCACAGAGACTATGTTGCTTGATGTCCGATATATGTTTCATACGGGGCAGACACATTTCCAGCCCCAGGCCTAACATGTGATCGTCCGATACTGGATCGATATACGCAATACAATACAATTGTATACTACGCTTATATTCTTCGAAGGATATGTCCGGAGAATTGGGTAGACTTGGTGCTTTGCTAGGAGTCGACCTGTCTCGTAAATCGGTAAAACGTAGTACTTGGTACGTACGTGATTCGGATATTCCGACAACCGTATTTACTGCCAACTTATCCGGAGATCTCATGGGTCGCTTCCCGATAATGCACCGATGACGCATAACGCACTCATTAATAATCTGGGATTATATAGAAGAAAGAGAAAATTAATCTAGGATTAATTACGGAGATATTTTATCTAGGATAAAATATCGTCAAGAGAGAGATAACGATTAATTTGGAATTAATCGGTTAAATTAATATATTCGATATATTAAACGAAATTAGATTTCGGCGCGGAATTAAAATTAGATTTTAATTAGGGCGAACGAATTAATTTAGAATTAATTCGTTAGCGACGTGAATAGTGAATTCGCTAGGCGTAATCATTTAATTACGACTGACGAGAAAAATCATTAATTTGGAATTAACGAACCCGAGCCCGAGTGTGATTGCGAGCGCATTCGTATTTCGAATTCGAGTGCGGCGACGCAAGTCACATCAAGCGTCAAATCAATCGTCACATCAAGCGTCAAATCAAAAGTCACTTTGAGTGATTGATTGATTAATTGATTGATGGAAGGATTGATTGATTGACTTGCATCACATCACTTTATTAAAGTGACTTGTGAATAGTGATGCAAGTTGGTGAATAGTGACACATGATAGACATTTACCATTTACTTTATTTTGAATAAAGGTTTTGGTAATTGTTTTAATATAATTTTCAAGGAAAATATATAGGTGTGTTTATTTTTGTAAATGCTTACAAGTCATTACACAACTTTCCATCTCTCTCTCCCCAACCTATTCTTTCTTCTTCTTCACGCCATTTGGAGCATTCTTCACTGGTTTTTCAACCAGTTTGGCGTGAGCTTGGGGAAGCATTGAGTGATTTTCATTTGATGAAATCAAGTGCTAGCACACTTGTGAACATTGCGAAGGTGTTAGGGAGGTTCACCCATGAGGCGGGACTCATCCGACGGAGTTTGGAGCTTCGTTTTGAGACCCGAATGAGCTCAAACCAGTGAGCAAATCTGCACAGTGGGCGTGACTAAAACAGTGGGTTTCTTGGCTTCGTTCGTCTCCAAATCGACTCAACCGATCGATGTGAGTATTCCGCTATCTTCGTCGATGTATCACGCATGTTTTCATTGCTTGTTTGATCTTGGGACCTTAATAAAAACCAACAATGGCATCAGAGCTTAGGTTCAAGCATGAAATTGTAAGGCTTAAAATTTGGGTAAATGTGATTTGAGCATGATTTGAATAAATTGATTGTTTGAGTATGCTTATAACATGTTTAATTTCATTTTGGTTCGACTAATTTGACGAAAAATGATTTGGAATTATTTTCCCCAAAATGGACATCATGGCCGAATGTATATGTATTTTGGGATCTTGGATTTTTTGATTTTTATTCATTTGATGAGTTAGAATCGATTAGGTTGTTGACGTTAATTTGAATCGAATTGGATTGGATTTCGAATTGGACAAAAATCCCCAAAATCTTACCTTGGCCGAATTGGTGTTATTGCCCTAATGTCTTGGTAATTTTGATTTTGTGATATTGGATGTGTATAAAATCAAAATGGATGGTGATTTGATGTCGATTGTGGATTCGATTGGATTGAAACCGAATCGGACACAAAATCCCTCTTTTGGCCGAGACTAAAGAAGCATGTAAATGGGTTTGATTTTTCATTTTGTGTGTTGGACATATGATAATGAATTGAGTATGATTAATTGGACTAATTTAGTGTTTTGGAAATGTTGATTTAGTTAATTAATCATGATATACACTTTAGGTAATTAAATTGCGAATTTGGAATTTGGTAATTTAATTAATTGGGCCTAATTTTGGAAATTGGACTTTAAAGTTGTATTTGGGCCTATTGGGATTGATTTATCAAGTTTGGTTTAGGCCAAGTGGATTGGATCCAATTGGGCCCAAAACCTTAACCATAAGCCCAAATGCAACTAATGAACCTTTAAAGTTTAATTGGGCATAATGGGCCAAAATTGATTTATGGGCTTATGGGGTAAATCCCGGATTGGACTTTGGTTATCGGTTTGACCCGAGTTGACCAAAAGCCACGCCTTAAGAAATCAATTAAAAGCCCATTGGACTTTAATTGAATTGACGTTGGACGTTAATCGGTCTTTGAGACGCGTTACGATTAAATTTGGAATTTAAATCGTAAAAGGTTTATTAAATAAAGTGCAATATTTAATTTGGAATTGAATAGTGAATTAGTATTAAGCATGTTAAATTTGATTTAATGATGTAGTTTAATTTAATTCATGAATTCGTACTTTAAGTACTTATTCGAAAAAAACGAGTTTGACTCGAACAAAATCAAATCGTTGTTTGAACATTGGATGATCACTTAATTATCAGATTAATTAATTTGATTAGATTGATTGATAGCATGCTTATGTGTGTGAATACGTGGTTGTGTTGAATGAATAATGTATATCGGATGGATATTAGTTGGGTGGGCAATTTTTGAAATTGTTGTAATAAATTTGATTTATTAAATTGGACCTGCGTGTCCAGCCTTACCACCTTCATTCTCTTTGTATTCTCTTCTCACCTATTCCCCTCTATGTATATGAGGTTTCTTTAGAAGTGTAGTGTAACGGGTAGAAGTAATACTAGTGCTAGCTTGAGTGAGAAAGGGAGAGATTTGATCTAGGATCAATGTGTAAAGTATCCATCCGCATATCATTATTATTTATTTTCATACTCGCTTTATTATGTATTTAGAATGCATGTTTAAGGGTGTATGATGATGAGACCTTAACAAAGATAATTAAATTGGTAGTCAATTTGCACGCGAAAAACCCTCGTTTTATATTAAGCGATTATCCTTCCATTGAATGATTCTTGTTCAAGATCCAATTGGCATTGGTTTGTTGGCCAAAGTCAAGACCTTGTCAATTGGATGTATTTGAATCATGAGGGTTTTGTTCCACATCGGTGTCTTGTCCAAGTTGTGATTTGTTGGCCAAAGTCAATATCACTTCTTGTCCAACGACATTGATTACGAAACTTTCCTTGTCAATGGGTCCAGCTTAACTGGAGTCATTAGGTTTGTTGTGCCAAAGCCAAGGCCTAGATGATTCGGAGGATATGGTCAGGAAAATGTATTAGATACATTGGCATAAGTAATATGTTTAGGACTTGGATGTCCACCTAACCGGATCTAGGAATTGGATTGGATCCAATTGATCTGTGAGATCTACCTAGTTAAATAGCATACAGCTTGTTGGCCAAAGTCAAGGTTGTATGTTATTTAATAGGATCCTAGCCCACTAGGAAACACGGTTTCCCGAGTACTCCACAGAGGGTTAGAGGCTCGACGAAAAATAGTGGGAGGTAAGTATTGAATTTGCAACAATCGTTCAGTTACTCGCTAAACACGCTCATTTATATTTTACTCGTCGTATTAATCAAAAGTATTAGTTGGACTAATATTTTATGTTGTTTTAAATTATATATATATAGTTGGACTATATACAAACTTATTCAATATATAGTTGATTTTGTAATTGGATTATAGTAATCAATATAATTGAATTAAATGATAGTTGATTTTATAATTGGATTATAGTAATCAATATTAAATTATAGTTGATTAAATAATTGGATTTTGTAATCATTATAATAAATAGTACCTTATTAAATTGATTAAATAGTTGGACTATTAAAATCAAGAAAGAATTGAAAGGTTGAATATTTAAAATATATAATCCTTGGGATTAATGTTTTAAATGATTTAATTTTCAATTGGGAATTAATAATAGGTTAATTTATTTGATAAAATAACTTATTATGACTAAGCCCATAATTAAGCAAATAGTAGAGCATAAAATCTTTGGAAGATTTATGTGATGATGACTTTAATGCTTAATTAATATACTTATAATAAATCTATCTTTAGATTTAAAAGTATTAAAATTGCAATTAATAATTCTTGGAGAATTAATTGACTATTCTAGTGGAGAAAAGTCAAAGTTTGCAATTGGGCATGTAGCACAAGGTGCATATCGTTTCGACATTCCGAAACCCAAGGCTTGGCCAAAGGTTTGTGAAATATTAATTGACATATCCCAAAGTGACTACCATTTGGATATGGAAGACACGAAGGAATTAAAGAAAGGGCGAGGCTCTAACTTTAAAAATATTTGTCAAAGTTATGTTCACAACTAGTATAAAAATTAGATTTTAAATACTTAGTGTGGTACATAAAATATATGTATTGATGTTCAGAATCCGCTATGAGCTGGATACTGACTTTAAACCGAGATTTCTCTGCAAATCGGAAACTGGACGAAAGTCGCTGTTTCGACCGTGGATACCTAAGTTTAGGAACTACCCTTTGGGTATGTACTTAAATTAGGAACTGTTATAATGTAACTAGTTTGACTAGAGACATTATCTCTATATCAGTGTTTAATCCGTTGCGGATAAAACCTTTATATTATAGAACACTAAGTGTTTTATTATATAAAGATGATACTGAGATAAAATACATTAGATGTAAATAACAGAATTTATATTTTGAATATAAAGAAAAATCTCAAACATATAAAATGACAAATAAATAGCTCAAATTGATTTGATCAATAGAGACTTATTTGTGGCATTGTTGTCTAGGACACAATTAAAGAAGACTCGTATATCCACACTTTTGAAGAGTGGGTACTAGGACTGATTTGACTATTCAAATAAGGTCTGCGAATCTAGTTTGTTAGGTAAAGTACCTAAAATACTATTTACTTGGTAATAGTATAAGGGCCACCGATCTGTTAGCCATATTCATGGTGAAGTTAGTGGGCCCATATCTAGCTGGGCTAGATGTGAACATGAATATTTCGTGACCTTAACAGATGTAGCATCACGTTATGGTTTTGTGTTTCTTTTGAAGAATACAAATCGGAAACTTTAAAGTTTCGACACGAAGTAAACAAACAGATCGGCTATAGTATTATTCTGCCACGGTAAGACCATATTAGAAAATACTTAAGCAGTAAGTTTCATATGTACATGAAAGAGTACTGTATTCTTTCATATGAGGACTCCTCCCGAGACACGTCAGTTAGGCGGTGTGTCCGAACTAAAACCGAATTTTGTTGGACATGATAAGGTTTATCACGAGTCGCTCTGAGCTACTATTTCCTTCTACAGGATATGCTTATAACAGTGCAAAACTTATTTAGAATAAGGTTCCATGAAAATCTGTTTGACAGATGTCATATAGGATATGAACAGGGAAGAAACGGGGTTTCTCATTCCTGATAATTTGGGTATGCCAGGCATAACGTTTGGATGATACCAAACTAAAAGACCCAAGTTGGATAAGTGCCAATATAGGTTATCCTAAGGGAAACCATAAGTATAGTACTTATAAATCTCACATGAGAACAATTTGATTGTTGCTCACCATGCGGTTTTCCTGAGAGGAATACCGATATCCAGTGGTCAGTGGGAGTATAGTGATACTCGATGAAAATCGGAGTAATACTGTTCAAGGCACGAAGTCCTTAATGGAACACAAACAGTTCATCAATAATGAATCTGTACCATTAATCTTCAAATACACAAGAACTTCGTAGATCGGATAGAGTCAGAAAACAACCTAGGGTATGGGTTTCTGATCTAACCTCATAAAGATGTCAATCTTATGAAGGTATATCCACCGACTACGTTTTGAGGAAGTGATACGATGTGTCGACTACCTATTATGGCAAAGTGCCATGAATCCGAAATGGATTCCATGTATAACAGCTATTTCGGATACTAGTTGTTGTACCACAAGGCATTGTGCCTATTGGTACATTAAACGTCTTCAAGGAAGACATACATGGATGGCAACATACCAACGTACAAAGCTAGGCTTGTGACGGAAGGTATCGTTATCAACATCGTGTTAATAACGGTTCAACCTTTTGATTGTTGCCATGGTAAATCCATTTTGAAGATGCTTGTTGATAACTGTATATTTCATTTATGAAATATGTCAATTACAAATCAAAATCGCTTTCCTGAAAAGGAAACCTTTTGGAGAATGTTTATAACATTCTGACGATTTTGTATAACCGACAAATAAGGTTTGCGGGTTATTCGATCCATGTTTGGATTGAAGCAAGCATAAGGTTCTTGGAACTGACGTTTTGAAATAATCATAATGGTTTATGATTTAACTCAAAACGAAATAATTCTTGTGTATATAAGGAGGTTAGTGGGAGCGCACTGACAGTTAAATTCCCATAAAGCAATTGGTGAAAGCTTGGCTTTCATAGATATTCTTTCATAGAAATTCTCCGTAGAATTCTGGGGAGTAACAACCTTTATTCAAGGAATAAAGATCTACTGGGATAGATTTGGAGTTTTTTAACACTCTCTGAGAAATTGTACATTTAAAATGTACTTGTATTGGTGTCTCATACGCTTCGAGCATATGGAGTCACAATCGGGTCAATCCAAGTGATAGTCACTGGATTGAAATTAAGAACATCTGTTAGTATCTCAGAGAACTAAAGATGCTGTCTTAAACTATGGAGAAGGAGAACTTGAAGTGACTGGGATCACTGTAGCAAGTCTCCAAACAATTATATACTTCGGTACTATAAAGTTTGAATAACGGGACAGTGAGCTGGAAATCTTCCAAGCAAGATAACTGTTGCCGAATAAACAACAAATGTGGATTATTGCTGCAGCTGAGGCAGCAATAGAAGTCTTTTGGGTCGAAATAAATCTAATTAGATTAGATGTAGTTCTGATAGCAGCTGAGCTAGGCGTCAGCAAAGGCTAAGAAATTAAAGGTCTCATAGACGATCCAGATATATACTTCTATATCATCTGATTCGTTCGGATCATACATCGTGGCGATGTGATGATCGTATAAATCGCGTCAAACGATAATCAAACAAATCCGCTGACGAAAACCTTTTCTCAGCAATTTGAGCGAACCATACATAGTTCGGGTGTTGGACACTTGAGTGACTCGCTATGTGCCAAGTGGGAGATTGTTGGATAATATGACCCATAGCGTCACTATTTGCACAGATCATTGTGTTGTTGTAGCAAATTAACTATGTAATAAGGAAATTGCACTCTCATCATTTGTGATTAGATCACCATAGATATATAAATGAAGAGAGGTCCTTATGATTAGTTCCTGGATTGAGATGATATGAGACAGTATCAGTCCACGAAGGATTAATCATTAAATATCCCTACCCTAGCCGTAGTATTATCGAGACTGGACATCGATAATGCGGAATAGGCTAGTATTGCACTTGTGTGCGTTGTGAGGGCACAACGACATAGTTCTCATATATATAAGTATTGGATACTTATGCAAGTGCGATAGGAGGTCGTGTTTCACCGATGGTACGGGAAACAGCTTCGCTCTGGATAGACCCCGCGGAATCCCATTGGTAGTATGTCTGCGTGTCTATGGGAGGCCGCATCAGGGTAGGTGTATATGGTCTTAACCTGAGACTTGCATCGCTAGTACTTGCGACAATCGGTAAACTTTGGTTTTGGTGGTTGGGGGACCTAAACTGGTTCTGTGTTCACCTCTTCTGGATTTATCAGGAATCGTAGTGTACTGGGTGTGATGTCAAGATGGAAGTGTCACTTCAGACATATGGAGTTGATGATCGCGCAGGATACAGAACTAGTGCTCTATAAAAGGTTGCAACCGTCGGGACAATATGACTAGGTCAGGATTGCCGATTCACAGAGACTAGTTGCTTGATGTCCGATATATGTTTCGTACGGGGCAGACACATTTCCAGCCCCAGCCCTAACATGTGATCGTCCGATACTGGATCGATATACGCAATACAATACAATTGTATACTACGCTTGATATAGATCTTAATATTCTTCGAAGGATATGTCCGGAGAATTGGGTAGACTTGGTGCTTTGCTAGGAGTCGACCTTGTCTCGTAAATCGGTAAAACGTAGTACTTGGTACGTACGTGATTCGGATATTCCGACAACCGTATTTACTGCCAACTTATCCGGAGATCTCATGGGTCGCTTCCCGATAATGCACCGATGACGCATAACTCGCACTCATTAATAATCTGGGATTATATAGAAGAAAGAGAAAATTAATCTAGGATTAATTACGGAGATATTTTATCTAGGATAAAATATCGTCAAGAGAGAGATAACGATTAATTTGGAATTAATCGGTAAATTAATATATTCGATATATTAAACGAAATTAGATTTCGGCGCGGAATTAAAATTAGATTTTAATTCGGGCGAACGAATTAATTTAGAATTAATTCGTTAGCGACGTGAATAGTGAATTCGCTAGGCGTAATCATTTAATTACGACGTGACGGAAAAATCGTTAATTTGGAATTAACGAACCCGAGCTCGAGTGTGATTGCGAGCGCATTCGTATTTCGAATTCGAGTGCGGCGACGCAAGTCACATCAAGCGTCAAATCAATCGTCACATCAAGCGTCAAATCAAAAGTCACTTTGAGTGATTGATTGATTAATTGATTGATGGAAGGATTGATTGATTGACTTGCATCACATCACTTTATTAAAGTGACTTGTGAATAGTGATGCAAGTTGGTGGAATAGTGACACATGATAGACATTTACCATTTACTTTATTTTGAATAAAGGTTTTGGTAATTGTTTTAATATAATTTTCAAGGAAAATATATAAGGTGTTTATTTTTGTAAATGCTTACAAGTCATTACACAACTTTCCATCTCTCTCTCCCCAACCTATTCTCTCTTCTTCTTCACGCCATTTTGGAGCATTCTTCACTGGTTTTTCAACCAGTTTGGCGTGAGCTTGGGGAAGCATTTGAGTGATTTTCATTTGATGAAATCAAGTGCTAGCACACTTGTGAACATTGCGAAGGTGTTAGGGAGGTTCACCCATGAGGCGGGACTCATCCGACGGAGTTTGGAGCTTCGTTTTGAGACCCGAATGAGCTCAAACTAGTGAGCAAATCTGCACAGTGGGCGTGACTAAAACAGTGGGTTTCTTGGCTTCGTTCGTCTCCAAATCGACTCAACCGATCGATGTGAGTATTCCGCTATCTTCGTCGATGTATTCACGCATGTTTTCATTGCTTGTTTGATCTTGGGACCTTAATAAAAACCAACACGGTTATCGCAGTATGATGACTTTTGTGTGCTGTTAACATAGAGAAAATAATCATTGATTAACTCAGAATTGAGTATGCGTAGAAGAAACATGACTGGATCTATATGGGAGTTGACAAAACACAATCTCTAGGCTCAGAAATCGTAAGATAATAAAGAACAACAACTATCAATTGTATTAAACTTTAAAAAATACTTTAAGAATCTACAATATAAACATAGAAATTCAAGTACAAGAGTTCATCATTAGCTTAGCCTATGAGATTAGTTCTCCATGCGGAATAGAGATACATCCTTGATGGATCAGAGAGACGTCATGGTTTCCTTAAAGTTCTTCGTTCTCCTCCCTTGATTTTATGTTTGTGGCTCTTTGTTCTCTATTTTTCTCTTGTTTCTCTCTGATTTTCTCCTCTTTTAGGGTTTGGATGAAGTTGGGTTTATATAGAAAAGCCTTGGAGTCATTGTGCGCATCAAATACATCAAAATCAGGGTTTTGGGACATCCGGGGCGCCGCGGCGCTAGTCTTTGGGCGTCGCGGCTCCCAACTCGCAGGAAAACATATGAAGAGTGATTTACTGAGACACGTCGCGACGCCGGTGATTGGCACGTAGCGACGCCCGGCTTGTTGGACTGATTTTTGCTTTCTTCGTTTCTGCTCTTCCTGCGTGCTTCTGATGCGTTCGTAAGGTCGTGAAACTTGCGTGATTGCTCCAAACTTCATATTTCATTGCTCCTAATAACAAAGCACAAAATAAACTCTAATTAAGATTAAAACATATGATAATCAAGCCAAATTAGTGGTGTTCAAAGTACACTTTCATGCACTTATCACTAACCTACATTAACACAAAGGTCGAGTCGACCGAGGATCATCATAGGTCTGAGTAACATCAACGCCCAGGTTGGGTCGATCGAGGATCATCCCAGGTGCAAGCTACATCAACACCCAGGTCGGGTCAACCGATGATCATCATAGGTTTGAGTAACATCAACGCCTAGGTCGGTCGACCGAGGATCATCCCAGGTCCAAGCAACATCAACACCCAGGTCGAGTCAACCGAGGATTATCCCAGGGCCGAGCAACAATAACAACCAGATTTGATCGACTGGGGATCATCCTTGATATTTATTTAGTTTCATCAGCATGACATTGGACAGGTCCAAACGATATCAATGTCCAAGACTAGTTGGCTGAGGATCATCCCTGAATATGTACTTAGCTCTATCAACATGATATGACCTTTAACAGGTCCAAATGACATCAACGTCCAGGTACGCTTACATGCTTTATACATACCATAAATGACATACTCGTTGAATACTCTCCAAGCCAAGAACACATTGACTTAGAGAGTATGAGACAAACTGTACGAGCCAAATTTGGGCCAAGGGACAAATCGTATTTTCACCTTAGGCCCAATATTATTTCAAACCCAAATATCTAACATTATACGGCCCATGAAACTTAAACTATTCTTATCTAAAGCCCAACTCCTACAAACAACCAAATCTTTGGGTGAAGGCCCACACACAAAGGAGAGGCCTACCAAACAACCTTTAGACTTATCAACTACTAAACTAAAGAAACATATTTCTTATGATTAATAGCCCCATGTGATTGGCCGTTTTGGACACTAAAGGGTTAAGCATCTACTGTATTAATCAAACTCATATCTTGATAGCCTATAAAAGGAGCCACAATTCAGAATCACGGGGGAGAGGTTTTTATTAGCTCTCATACTTGAGCTCTCAAAGAGATCACCCTCTAAACACCGGCTCACCGCCCTCACGGCAGTCAACAGAGGACAAGGTGATCCTGAACCTTGCTCTTCTATTACTTTCCGCTCATCTTCATTACTAACTTGAGTGTCAGAGTGCCTACGACACCCACCACACCGGTGGGTAAGAACTCCCCGCTCACCCTACATTTATCTTGCAGAATCACTAATGTCTCCTTTTTACAAATTCTCTATTGTAATACCCAGGCGAAAATCAGTGTCCACAGCTGCAAAGATGACTTTGCCGCTAATATGACTTGCAGTAAATGAGTGCGGCTTCTCGTGAATATGGCTAACGGCAAACGCAGCCCCGTTGCACCAGGCACCTAATGATAAGCACAATGATGTCAGAAGGAAGACGACCCATCAAGCCCAAAACACAAGTCTAGGCCAGCCCGTTTTTGGTTGGAGCATAGAACTCACACTTGTAAACGACATCGTCTGAAAGTGTTATACCAGCGCATAAAAAAGAACACGCATTATTCTCTAGGGTTTTGAGCTTCCCCGAACCCCCTCTATCATCATAATTTTCATCATCAGGGTTTTAGACATAGAGCAATGGAGTCTCTTGCTAAAGTACACAGCGGTCACCAACCTCTATCCCTCTCCTTCAATCACCACCGTCCATCTTTTCCCAATTCCGTTTCCTTCATTTCCCTTCGAACTCGTCCCTCATCATCACGACCGTTCAAATTTTCCTCCATCAAAGCCACAGCCTCAAACCCTAAGCCTTCCCTCCTCCAAACCCTAACCCCTCTCTCTTCACCTCTCATCAAAATCACTTCTATCACTGTTGCTGCCGCCGCATTATTCTTCATGCGCCTCCCCCACAATATCAAACCCGCAATCGCCGCCCCAGTCGCTGCACCCACTGTGGAATCAACCGATGAATCGACAACATCAACGAAAGATTCAACACCAACTGCGGAAGATGTTTCGTATGAAGAGAAAGAGAAGCAAATTGAACAACACCTGGCCGAAAACCCTAACGATATCGAAGCTCTAAAGTCCCTGATGGAAGTCAAAATCAAATCACGCAAGCTCGTAGAGGCAGTCGAAGTTATTGACCGTTTAATTGAGCTTGAGCCGAACGAATTCGAATGGCAGTTGTTGAAAGCTCAAGTTCAGAGCTATGCCGGAGATTCTGATGCAGCTATAAAAGGGTTTGAAGAAATATTACAGAAGGACCCTCTTCGAGTTGAGGCTTATCATGGACTCGTGATGGTGTATGATGGGTCTGACAATAAGTTAAGTGATTTGGAGAAGAGAATTGAGAAGGCAATGGAAAAATGTAAGAAGGAGAAGAAGAAAACTGATTTAAGGGACTTTAAGTTATTGCTTGCACAAATTAGAGTGATGGAGAGTAGGCATTCCGAGGCTTTGAAGGTTTATGAGGAGCTTGTGAAAGAGGAGCCTAGGGATTTTAGGCCATATTTGTGTCAGGGGATCATATATACTTTGTTGAGGAAGAAAGATGAGGCTGAGAAACAGTTTGAGAAATTTCGAAGACTTGTTCCGAGGAATCACCCTTATAGAGAGTACTTTGTGGATAACATGGTTGCAACAAAGATTTTCGGTGAAAAGGTTGAGCGCGAGAGCATGGGGACAAAGAGCTGAGTGAAATGGCTCGTTCTCATTTCTGTTTTGATTTTATTTTCTTGGTTCTTACATGCTTGTTTAATTTAAAAGTGTAGGTAAATTAGCGCGGTACATTAAGAGAGGCTCTAGTGAAAATTGTTGTGAGCTCAGTGGTAATCAATGTCACAATCTTTTAGTAGAATAGAGTATGGGGGAAAATGTTCCAGCTATTCTGATCTAGAAACAGTTAAACTGCTAGTATCTCTGTTATTGGAATGTAATAAAATTCAACTACAGTTCACTGGATATAATGTGGAATTTGCCAAATGCTGCATCTCATTATCAAGAATGGGGGCTTTTTGGAATCGTAATTGTTAAAGACTGTGAACATTTGTATTTCATGCATTTTGAGTCCTTAGTTACTTGTGCTTTTTTGAGGTTTTAGTTTATTGAATGTTTGATAGACTGACTAGCTGCAAGAGCCTCTGATTTTTTGATGTTTGTCCGGGATTTGGCCCAAATTAGCATGTTATGAACCTAATGTTTTGAAGTTTTCGGATAAAAACTTGCTTCCGTTACTTTCAAGGCTGATCTCTTTGTCTTCATGGAGGTGTGTAATTTTACTGGTGGTCTCAATTTACATAATGCATTTGTTGTTTTTGGCTGTATTCTAACCTGACTGTTTTGTGCATTAACCCAGTAACCCTGAGTCAACCATGAAATTTAATTTTGCTTTTCTATCATATGAGCTCTTTACTACTATGCTGCACATATATCCCTATCCTAACTCATGAGTAAAAAGTTTTTATACACGTAATCTTGAAAATCTTGATGATTCACTTGCCAGGTTTGAAGCAACCCCAGTTGAATCCCTCTTGGTGACAGGGCAATCAATTTGACTCCATGGGCCTTGTTTTTTTTTTTTTTTTTTAAAAAAAGAATGTTTAACTCTACGAGACTCCTTGTACTATTTTTCAACCTGTGTTGGACCTGTGTTCTGTAAGAAGTAGGATATTAGCTACATATTTTTTTCAAAGAAACATCTATAGCTTTAGATAGTTCTTTACCTTGACTATTCTGTTTTGTGTATGTTATACACAGTTTAAGAAAGTATATTGAAAAAGATGCAAGTAACAATGATAACTGTACAAGAAACTTATAGAATGTTGATATGTTTTCTATTGTTGAAAAAGTTTATTTGTCTACAGCTTTGAGAGGAATAGTCAAGGGATTTTTCCCTCACTGCTTGCTGGGATGCTCTGATAAAGAAGCTAACTGGCCTAGGAATGGGTATGATCTCTTAAGTACAAAATCTTTTTGTTGATTACTGGTGGTATGCTTGATGATGAGGTTAAGCAAAAGGTTAGGATAATTACTTATGGCATTGGCAGAAGATGTCCAGTTTTTATCTTTCTTTTGATTGAAATCCAATTTTGTGTAGAGCACTCCTGAAAAAATTTATCGAATATATATGGTTTGAATTGATTCATTCTTTCTTCGCTTGTGATAATGGGACTTTACAGGACCCAACTAGAACATTGGTTATGTTATCTTTCTAGGTCGTCTAGTTGACTTGACTGTTTGGTCAGTCATCAAAGTTATCCTCTTTAGTCTGCGACACTGCTTATACAATCTGTTTCCAGTATGCTGCAAGAAGTACTAGCAGCCTTTGATTAACAAAATTAGTTTGCGTGGTAGATGTGATCACAGTCCAAGAATAGATAGCATTGTGGCATCATCTGCTGATGAAATCTACAGATGTTTCTCTTATTCTACCTCTCTCTTTTGTTTTGTTAGTATCCCGCAATATTGGTGCATATTTTATGAAATATTATCTTGTATTTGATAAGTTGTTCCTTTTGATTGATGTTTCTTCGTTAACCATCTTTAGACTTTACGGTGTTGGCAGGTGTTTTATCCCATAGATATTCATTCAGGCAGTTCCTAGTAGTATTGGTATATAGATAGGGACATAGGGCGATGAAACTAGAACACTTGCAATCAAGTCTTAGATGCTTTATCAAGTAGACCATAGCACATTAAAAGAAGGCATTTTCAAATGGTATTGCAGCATATAGCCTATTTTATATGACCATTGCCTTAATTCCTATTATTTATAGCTGGGAAATTTTGCTTGGTATGTTTCAGAGAGTTTTATATCCATTCTGATCAATGTTTAAAAATACCGATAACGCCCGCCTTGAGGCGGCGAGTGTGGGTGCCTCAATCCGAACGTCAAAAAAAGTTAATAAAATGCGGTGTAGATGATAACATGACTCTGAATATATGAATTAATTTAACTGAACATGTCATATATTCAGAGTCATGTTATCATTTACACCACATTTGGTTCAACTTAGTGTTGAAAACCATCGTGCATGTGCTTATTCTATTTCTTTGATTACAGTTCTTAGTTCTTACCATGACTTCTCATTTTTCTTCTGTTTTCCCTCATTTTTGCTAATCGAATCATTACAGAGTATTTTTTTCCCATATTTTTTCTGGTATGGTTGGTGATTCTTACTGTGATCGAAATCCATGATAGCTGTTCTAAAAAATTCTTCTGCATTGTTTATGCTAGTCGTAATCTCAGGTTGAGCGTGGTTCTTATATTCCGGATTTCGTTTTCAGCTGTAGTTTCTCAAAGGAAAAAGAGCAGTTTCTACCTCTTGGCCGTGCAGTTTGAGAATAATTTGCAGCAATATTAGAATATCAAACTACGGTAGTTTGAAAAGGCTATTGATTGACCCAAACTAAGTTCAAAACCTACCACTTGGCTCACTTGGATTGGATTAGTCTGAACTTGCTTACAGTTTTTTGGGCTTGAAATTGGTTTCAAGCTTTAGCTCCCTGTATTTCAGTCCCAAACGACCCAACCTATGTAACTGTGGGAGTATTTTTTTTTTCCTTAATTTGAGAATAGAGTTTCTCCGTGATTATTTTAAGGTGGATTTTCGAATTAGACTTGAGATGAAATGAAGTATATCAAAATAGGTCTCCACATTTTCATATAATAATATCACACCTCCAAAGTGTAAGATTCATTGTGGTTGTTGATGTCTCCTTGAAGGGGAGCATAGCCCAGATTAGAAGGGTCCTTTTATGCTTTCAATTCTAATCTAGGGATTCTTTTTCTTGGGTTCTCGTGTTGATGTGAGTCAAGGCCGCTGTCAGCGGAGATTCTTAGACTTATTTTCTTTTCTTTTTATTTATATGTTTGTCGTCAGGACATTAGAGTCAAGAAACTTTGCTTTAGTATCTATCTTCCAAAATCATGCTTGTCTAAAGATATTTGGTCCTTCATAATGTAGTATGAGTGGTGCGCCATAGGCATGAGAAATTCTGAAAGTTCATGGTCAAGTCCTCGAGTATAGACCCGGTCATGGTTCCGGTTCTGAACTGAAATCGAACCGGATGGAACCGTAAGGTTACGATTCCATCTGATTCCGGTTTTAAAATCGAAACCGAATCGAAATCCATTTCAGTTCGATTACGGTTCCACATAATTTAGAACCGTAACCTTAAGGTTCGTTCCGGTTTTTTTTCCCCTAAAAAATAAGGAACCGAATCAATTTTTCCGGTTCGGTCCGGTTCTAAGGTTCCAAAAAGCTAGAACCGTAACCGAACCAGTTTTTGAACCTTTTAGTTTGATTCAGTTCGGTTTGGTCCGGTTCGGAATCGGAATCAAACTATTTATTTATTTTTTTACCCTAAAAAATAAGGAACTGAACCGATTTATCTGTTTCGATCCGGTTCTACGATTTCAAAAAATTAGAGTTGTAACCGAACCGAACCGAACTGTGTCCAATATTAATATCAATACGTTTACCATATAATAAAATTTCAATATATACATACACACACTTGTTGTGCATTTTGTATAGAGATGATGACGTAGATCTTATTTTTGCTTATCTTTTAATAAGAATAATGTTAATGAACTCAACATTCGAGTCTCAAGGGCTAAGTGACACTCACTCGTTGATGATGAATTTTATAATTAATAAAAATTACTTATTATTTCATTTGACTACCTGATGTGTGAATGACACTAAGTTGAAACTCTATTGGGATCTCAAGTATTATCGATTTTAATAACCTTCTGTCATGCTTGTATTTATAATCTAAAACTTTCTAAACCCATTTTGGAAAATTATGATGCAACATAATTTAAACAAAAAAAAAAATTTTATCCAAAGTTGGCAACTCAATGTACTTATTAAAGAACAAGAAGTCAGCTACATTTGGGTTTGACTTTCTGGCGTACCAAACCATAGATTGAAAGGCAGATTGAAGCAGCTTTATGGATTATTATTAATATAAGTTCGCATCCATTCCAGCCAGAGCAAAGTTGTTGTAAGCTAATCCAAAGGAGGTCCATTTATGTTCTAAAGGAAATAGGTCATTATTCAAAAGCCATGATTGCCGTTTTGGCCCTACTTCTCCCTTTTAGTCTAACAATTTTATTGACGCTCTCCCTCTTTTTTTCACTTTCTTTTCCTTCACAAGGCAAATTTAAAAACCCGATTAAAAATTTAGAGTAATTCAACACTGCCCTCCCATATAAAGAAGGCAAGCCGTGAAATTACAATAAACTCATGCCTTGCTCCCATCAATCATGCAAAGTTTCTGTGAAAAATCTTTGGATCCCTTTGGAAAGAAACAAAGAGAAACTTCCCCATCATTATGATGGAAAATGGAAATGGAATAGCTAGCTAAGCTTTTATAAAGTGTATTGTAGGGGATTGGAGACAACAATAATAATAATAATAATAATAATAATAATAATGTCATCGTTATGATGCCTTTTGCTTTGGTCCCTTGGTACACTGAAATAAATGCGCCAACATACCGTGTAAAATATGCTCATTGATTGGTATTTGTCAAAATTTATTCACAAAGAAAAAGCTTGCCTGCTACATTTGTTATGTTAGGTGACATGCATGCCCCTATTGGCAATTGCCCTATAACTCACGTAATTAAAAAAACACATTACCCATACTGAATATTTATGAATTCTTCTCTCATACATTCCTTGCACTTTTTAAAGAGTAGATAAGTGATATGGGAACAAAATAGAAATAAACAGGATATTAAAAAACAAAAAAAAAAAAAAAAACAGTTAAAAAATGTTATTTCTACTGTTTTTTGTCGTCTCTTTTTGTCTTTTTGATATTGTTGAATAGCAAAAGAATGCGGGTAAGGTTCAAATCTCTTGAAACAAAGTCTCAAAAAGGGGTGACTGATTTTATTGAGGAATGTCTTCAAGGGGTACAACACACACAATCATAATTGATTAATCTAGATAAAGAAAAATTACATTACTCATAAGAGTTTTTTCTTCCTCTTTTTCTATATTTAAGTTTGGACTTATATAGTGGCGTGAATAACTGTCTGGTAACTGTTAGAGTGGTTGAATCTCATTATACAACTCATTACTTCCTCTTCTGACAGTTGTTGTATACAATACCCTCTCTTTTTCTTCTTCCAAGTCTCCTTCAGTGAACCCGGCCGAAGCATCTGGGTCCAAGAGAGCGGCGACCTCGAAGAAGCCTCCTACAACCCGACAGAGCAGGAAGAGGCATTCCCCATCTTCTATTCTGCCCTCTCCCAACTCCGACCATGATGATGAGCCTTTCATACGTCACCCTCGAGCTAAGGTACACACTTTCTCCTTTCTATGTTAAACGTTGTTTTTTAACATGTTGTTCTCCCATTGTGTAGGTTCCATGATTGAGACGATTCTTGCGGCCGAGCCCGTTTGGACCGAGACTGCATCAACCCTTATCATCCAGCATCTGTCTGAGGCCGAAAAGGCTACGAGTCTTATCACTAGGGCAACCCATCAAGGTATTTCATTCGACTTAGTCTTAGGTAGTCGTGACCCTCTCATCGAAGAGATTCACCCATGTAGCCCTTTTTTGACTACTATCATTTGCGGTCTTCGATCCCCATCATCCAAGATCTTGATGAAAACCCTAAGTGGATTTACCTTAAGCGAGTTGTCCCTTCTCAAACACATAGATGGATGGCTACTGGGCCTAATGGCTCTTTAGGGATACGACCGATATTTTCAGCAAGGACGAGCTTAGGATTTTGGAGAGAGCTAGGTCTTTTATTAACTCTGAGATGGTTAGACAGGTTTATACGGAGATTGAGGTGGTTGATATTTTTACTCATATGACTCATGTGATTCTTCAAGTGATTCTTCAGAGACCGACGAACCCTACCTTCCAGAGTGCGATCATGAGTCTTCTCCACCCGACAGTCATTTTCAGCCTACACAATACGACTCATCTTCATCTTCAACACCACCTCGAAGCCCTCCAATTTTCGTTCCCCTAGAGGTAGACATCCCTTCATATTCTCCATGGGCCGGTCAGCCTACATCTCTATCGTCCACCGCCATTACTTCAGTGGCTCCCTCAACTGATGAGCCATCGTCGTCAACTTCTGCTCCTAAGGCTATAAGTATTGTTGCCTTATTTCTTCTCTGACTTCTTTGTATGTGGTGACCAATTCTCACTATTTTCCTTACATGCTTTCAATGTCATCCTTCAGTCCATTTAGGTTGCCTTCGTCAATTGGGATCGCCTCATGTCTACCCCTTCTTCTCAGCCAAGACCTTCAGCCAACTCTAGTTCAGATTTAGAGGCCTTGAAAGAAGTCCTCTGTCAGTACTCAACATTTACTAGCTTGGAGATCATTCAGGCCGTTCAGCTAGTCAATCTCACGATTCATGTTTGGAATCGAAATCGAATCGAAATTGAAACGGAAGGAACCAGACGATTTCGATTCCTTTCGGTTTGGTTATGGTTCTCACCCTAAATGAACTGGAGGAACCGTCCAATTCCAAGGTTCCAATCTGAATCTTACGGTTCAAACAAATCGTAAGGTTCCAAGGTTCCAACCAAAACCGTAACGGTTCCGGTTGGAACCGTTTCAGATAGAGCCCAACGGCTCAAAGAGCTGTTGGGCTCTCTATTTGTTGCAAGGAGCAATGGCTCCTTGCAATAAATTTATTTTTATATTTTTTATATTTTTTTTATATAAAAAATAAATTACCCATTTACCTTTTTTATCCTAAATTTAAATTAGAATGTTTGAATGGTGGCTTACAAACTTATTATTAATTTTTAGGAATATAGGGTGAAATTAATATTATAAAAATAATAGATAGTGTAAGAAATGATTTAATAGATTTTTAATGATTATGTCAGTTGGTACAACTTGCAATCAGTAGGACAAGCTAGTAGCGAACTCGTACAATATTCAAGACTTAACATATGTGATCGTTGGTTACTACAACGAAATAGAAAATAGAAGGAAATCATGACTAACAACCTGTAATTATATAATTATTTATCAATAAATTTTAAGTTTCCTGCTGAAAGTGTTGTAGATAGAATTTGTCAAGTACTTGACTGGTGGAACCGATATCAAAATATCTATATTATTTTATCAATTATTGATAAATAGGTATTGGCAACACATGTTTTCACAGTTGCGGTTGAACAAACCTTCAGCTTATGAGACAATATTTTGAAAGCAAGACAGTCTTCATTACATCCAAGCACCTTAGAAGCAATAACATATGTCGATGATTGGACCTGAACTAATTTAAGGCAATAAGAAGATACCCCCGATGATTTTGAAGGCTTGTTCGACAATGCATCTGAAGGATCAACATCAGAAACAAATAATGATGATGAGTAAATAATTATAATGGGGATAACTATCTAAAAATTTAATGGAACTACATGAGTTTTGATTCCTCTCACCTCAAGAGAAAACGTTGGCAGCTTAAGTTTTTATAAATTTAAGTTCAAGCTCTTATAATAATTCAAATTAATAAATTTTTTTCCTTATTTGTATTTGGTAATATTAATAATGTCCCATTTCTATTTTTAAAAAAATTAATTTTCAACTTTTTAAATTATTTTTTAAAAAATGAACTAGAACCGTCCGATCCATTTCTGGTTTCTAGTTCCACAAGTGTAGAATCATGTTGCCAGTAAAATGTCTAGAAATACAATTAAGTGCAGACTTGAATACTTGTTCGACAATCTATCTGCAAATGGATCAGAAGCTGAATGATCAACAACATGAATATATAATGATGATGATTAAATAATTTTAATGGGGATAACTATCTAAAAATGTAATGAAACTAAATGAGCTTTGATTTCTCTCACCCTAAGATGATACATATGCAGTTTAAGTTTTTATAAATTTAAGTTCAAGCACTTTTAATAATTCAAATTAATAATTTTTCCATTATTTGTATTTGGTAATATTAATATATCCCATTTCTATTTTTTTTTTATTAATTTTCAATTTTTTAAGAACCGAAAACAGTCCGGTCCATTTCTCGTTTCTGGTTCCACAAGTGTGGAATCAGGAATTGTTCGGTTTAGTTCAGTTTCAGTTCGGAACCGAACCAAACCGATGGCCGGGTCTAGACTAGAGCTCATGTTGGCATAATTTACTCGGCTTCTTTCTTTGCTTACATTTGCCAATCCCAATGTCTAACCGAGTCCTCCTTCAAGAAATCAAAGATGAAGTTAAGTCTTTCCTTACGCGCTAACAACAACAGCGAGAAGGTGAATCTTCGGTTTTCATTTGTGATGAGAGACAATCTAGTCCAGTCCGTTGAAATGGTACATGCCTTTTTGAGAGAGCTTACAAATGAGATTGTGACTAAGGACTCCATATTTACTGGACTTGAACAGTAAATGAGAGAGATTATGTCACGACCCCCTCCCTAGGGCGGGCCCAACCCTAGAAAGAGGTCTGCGATCAACTTCAGCTCGAGCACTCTATATGCCAAATCAACCAATTTAAAACACACAATAATACATCACAGATTACAAACTCATGAAGTATACACAACCTTTATGGTTTACAACACAAGACTTAAAAAAATGCAAATGACGACTCGAATGTCTGGACCAACCCGAAATACAATTGTGGCACGTGGATCCCAATCTGGTATGCTCCTGCTATTCTCGCGAACTACCTGAAATGTTTGGGGGAAGAGGGGAATGAGCTTAAAAAGCTCAGCAAGTAAACACTCATTCTCTCAACATGACCTCACCCACAAAATAAGTATAATATATAAGTAAATATATATATATATATATATATATATATATATAATATAATATATGAAAATAGCATATATTATAATATCATCTCGCACAATCATCCCACAACAATACAAACATCCATCAAACATGGTTGCTAGTCCGGGTTTAGTATAACAGTGGATTGAAACCAATGGGAGAGTACCTCAATGACAACTCCCAAGGTTTCCAACCATATCAACTCGTAAAATGTGAGTAAAATATACTCAATGAGGAAGCCCCCGTACTCCCCAATATCAAAACCAGTAGGAGAGTACATCATCACAACTCCCAAGGTTTTCCATCATCTCATACCATCTGATGTATCATCACATCATCTCAAATCCGACCACTATTATACAAAACCCGGCTGCATAACACAACAACACACATCATCCAACACAATCACATCTCGCATCCAATCCAATCAAACTCATCTCAACAATCATGATTTCGTATTATCATGCTTTCAATATCTCAATATTATCTCACAAATATGTAATTATATATAACAAAATATATATATATAATTATACCAACATATTTATATATATATATATACCGACTTACACAACAACCATCAATCATCAAACAAATGTTAAGAGAATCACCACAGAGTGTACTTACCTCTCTCCATGCAAAAGCTCTGAATAAATCTATATCCTCGTCAAGAATCTGAAAAATGTAAAATTACGATAAGGTCCCTCAATTATCCAAAAATTACGATTTTACCCCTAAACTTTCTAAATTTCCGTTTTAGCCCCTAAACTTTTCTAATATGCCCAAATAGTCCTACAATTCGTAAACATTACTATTTAACCCCTAATTAGCAGAATTTACAATTTTACCCTCTTAATTATGCAAATTTACAATTATGTCCAAAACTTTCCAATTCTATCATTTACACCCCCAAAACGGTAATAATTACATACCGAGCTCCAACGATCTCCAAATCTCTCAAAGAAAGATCCACTAGTCAGCCAATATCCCAAGAATCACAGCGACGGCTTCAGAACTTGCTGATACGCTTAACGAGGCAAGCGGGCCCTACAACAAAGATCGGGCCCCACAACTAAAAAGCGAGCCCCACCACCAGAAACTTTCAACGGTGGATGTATATACCAAAACGCTCGTATAATCGAGAGCAACAATCTGAAACGTTCGGATCGTCGATCCAACGGTCGGATCTCAATTTCCAATACAAATCCCGAATACCGATAATTATAAAACGGAAAACAACCCAAACGATGTCGGATCAGGAAGTGACCACTGCCGTTGGAAAGATCTCGGCCTGAAAAGTGTTCACTCGCCGGAGGTGGCCGTCAGAAGTGCCCGGAGGTGGCCGGAAAATGTAGAAACGATGGCGACGACTCGTCATCTTCCGACGGCGCGTGAAGGAGCGTCCGGCGTCTGTTCGGCTCGATCTCGGCGGATCTGGAAAGCTGACGTCGGCAGATTTCCGATGGACCGGCGCGTGGCTTAAGGTGACCGGCGGAGGAGCGGCAACGGCGAATTAAAGTTTTAGCTGAGAGAGAGAGAGTATTTGGGAGAAAAGAAGGAAAGAGAAAGAAAGAAAAAGAGAAAGAGAAAGAAATGCTGAAAAAAAATGTTTCACGGCCCCTTAAAAAAAAGTTTTTTTTTTTTTTTGTCACGTAGTATTACAATCTACCCACCTTACAAAAATTTCGTCCCCGAAATTTCTAAATCCTTAAATAGTTCTGGAATTTCCCCTTCAAATCCTGTTCCACTCCCCAAGTCGCATCCTGAATGTGATGATTAGTCCACAAAACCTTTACAAGAGAAATACATTTGGATCTCAAATCTCGAATCTTTTGATCTCTGATCTCCACGGGCTGATCTTCGTATGTCAAGCTCTTGCTCAGGCACAATGGTTAACTTTCTAAAAGGTGACGATAGTCTGGTACAAACTTCGTTTAGAACGAATATACGAATCACTTTATGAATCCCTTTCTAATCCCAATGGTAATGCTATATGATACGTCATTATTCATCATTCATTTTTTTTTAAATCTCTAAAGAACCATTACAGTTCGAAGAAAACATTCTCTTCCGGCCAAACCTCAATGCTCCTTCCCAATAAGAAATTTTCAAGAATACTGTAGCCCCAATTTGGTACTCGAGATCATACCCCCTACTGTTTACCAAACTCTTCTATCGATTCTACTCAACCAACAGTCTCGCTCAGATTAATCTGATCCTTTCAGATATCGAATCCACCAAGTCTGAACCATGAATCTGTATGTCTCCAATCTCGTCCCAACAAACAAAAGTCCTAAATTGCCTCTCTCGTAAAGCCTTAAATGAAGTCATGTCGATTCTAGTCAAAAAGCTATATTTATAGGCAAACTCGATCAAATACAAATGTTCACGCCAACTTCCATTATGTCAAAACACACGATCTCAGCAAAACATCTAATGTCAGAATAGTCCACTCTGACTAATCATCAGTCCGAGGGTGGAATGAGGTGCTAGTAGAAATCTTCGATCCTATAGTCTTCAAGAAATTCTGTCAAAATTGAAAGGTAAATCCGACAACTCTATCTAATACAATCGTTATGGTACACAAGTAACCGCACAATCTGCTCCACATACAGTTCTGCTAAACTCTCTGGTCCCCACATAACTCAAATCGCTAGAAAATGAGCAGACCTACACAATCGATTCCCTACAACACACATTGTATCATAACCATACCGCGTCCTCGAAAGCCGTACCACAAAATCTATCACGATATTTTACCATGGCCACTCAGGTCTAGTTGAAGACCAGAGTAATCCAACTGGTTGTTGATGCTCTCCTAAATCCTACTGATAAACTAAACACCGAGATATAAACACTTAAATCTCTCCCTTCATTCCTAACCTCAAATAAGTCTTCTTTAGATTTTGATACATCTTAGTGCTCTCAAATTCATATAATAATGATTATCGTGTGTCTCATCTAAGATCTCCCACTTGAGCTTTCTAGTAGGTGGTATCACGACTTATCACTAATAATTATACATTCTCTGAGCTCAATCCGAAAGTAGCAATCTCATTCGTTCCAATATCTGCTCTCCATTTTCCACATTGGTTAAACCGCTTGTGCTATAGAATTCTATCTAACGGTGTGGGTCGAACCTTCATATAGTCAAGAATACTCCTATTATTAAACAATCCAAAAGTCAAACATACCAATGTCATCTCCTCGAACATTCTCTGTCTAACGCTCAAAAATTATCTCACATTCTTCCTACTCGGTGTATCTGTAACTTCATTGACCTTTCAAGGATGATAATTAATAGTACAATCATAGTCACTTAGAAACTCCATCCAACGTCTTTATCTCCAAAATTTTAGATATTTCTGAATAGATACATATTTCAAACTCTAACGATCATTATACATTTCACACTCACCATCATATGAATAATGTCTCCAATTATTATCATTGTTCTAACCTGTGCTATAACTTACGAACCAACTATCTTGTCTCTAAAGGAAAAGGCTCCACCTAAGGGTCCCGCTCAGACAACAACTGTAAAATGCTTTTAGCAGTTTACGCAAAATCCACCAACTTAAGATTCCCACTACCAAAAAGAGGATTTGCATGTCTCTCATACATCTGCTTTACATCTAATCATCACGACAATTATTATCCCTTCCAATTATGCATGGATACTGTGAAAACGTCTTTTCACGAAGAAATTATTGCTATCACCCCTATAAAGAAATGCATAAGTTCTTATGGATTTACTCAAATTTCTTTCATGGCATCCTCCTCTACCAATCCTAATCCCTGTTCAAAATCTGCTAGAGCTAAGGTGATATACCAAAAGCTTTGTAAATGGCCAGTCGTTGATCGTGCGATTATAGACTCTAATTATGTTCGAGACCTTAGAAGAGACATCTACAATTGTCTCAATGAAGCTTCGTCCGCTCTTTTACCTAAAGAGGTTGCAATGGATATCGTGGCAAGAGTTCCTACAAACTTCTTGAGATGGTGTTTCATTCTTAGAACCATTTGGAATGGAAAAACAGATGGTTTAATCCAATACAAAAATAATTCTGCGATTGTTCACTGTGGATATCACAGATTCCATTCCACAGTTTTCATCAACAACCATGATTTCTTCAATCATTGCCAATGGAGTCTCGGCACCTTGTTTGAACTCGGTTTCCTAAATGGATTTATTCTTGGACCAAGTCGAATCCATCCCAACTATCCTGGTATCTCAGAAGCCAGCCTAAGTGAGCTTCCTCCCTTCATCGGTAATATTTTACATCGATGGTACACACGACACAAAAGTATTACTGTCTGGATCGAAACCATTACTCCAGAATGGTCAGATGACTATTCAATCGTTTACCACCCAATTCATCTTATAAGAATCATACCATCAAATCAACTCACTAATTGGAGACTCAGTAATTGGCCATCTAGACCGAAGCTTAGAGCTTACTATGGATACGATGATATTTTCCTAGAAGATATTACTTTTCGTCAATCCTGTGATCTTAGAGCTATCTCCGCAGACTCAGTCTGTCGAAGCCTAGAAAGCAATACCAATGATAGAGCTTGGCAACTCTTCACTACTATCGAAGAGTCATCTAGAAGTATCGTCCAAGGTTACAATAAAATCAAGTTTCCTGACAGTCTCGAAATCCAAGTCATCGACGGTCTCATTCCTATGTCTCTACGCGCGAAACGTCAATGGGAAGATTATCAATTCGAAGATGATCATGTCCTTGCAACACAATCAAGTTGTTATATTCCATAATGTAATCATAAATCTTATATTTTGTTGTTGCTTGGTATAATAGCGTCTTCTTGCTCATACATGAGTATCAACAAAGTCTTCTTTCTCATTTCTCAAACACCATGGTTCTAATGTCTTCATCCTACCGACTCACGACGATGCTATAACTGCGACAGAAGGTTCATATTAGGTACAACCGTAGGAATCACGTCAAATACAACTACAAGAATAGCGATAGAGGCAACTGTCGAAACTACTAGAGATACTGGTCTTAGAACCCTCGTTATCCTCAACAATCGACGAAACACCAGATAAAGCTATATCAAATTCAAGATCTATCGACTAAGTGTGAGGTCTTTCTACACTATTACACGACATTCTCACGTATCGTCAAACTATCCCTCTCTCACGTTGAGTACCAGTACCACGGCCACGTCCAGACATTGTACTTCGGACACAAAACTACCCTTTTAATACCCTCATATAATGCAACGTGTCTACAGAACCTAAAACCCTAAGCTCTGATACCAAATCTGTCACGACCCACTCCCTAGGGCGGGCCCAACCCTAGAAAGAGGTCTGCGATCAACTTCAGCTCGAGCACTCTATATGCCAAATCAACCAATTTAAAACACACAAATAATACATCACAGATTACAAACTCATGAAGTATACACAACCTTTATGGTTTACAACACAAGACTTAAAAAAATGCAAATGACGACTCGAATGTCTGGACCAACCCGAAATACAATTGTGGCACGTGGATCCCAATCTGGTATTGCTCCTGCTATTCTCGCGAACTACCTGAAATGTTTGGGGGAAGAGGGGAATGAGCTTAAAAAGCTCAGCAAGTAAACACTCATTCTCTCAACATGACCTCACCCACAAAATAAGTATATATATATAAGTAATATATATATATATATATATATATATATATATATATATATATATATATATATATATATATATATATATATAATATAATATATGAAAATAGCATATATTATAATATCATCTCGCACAATCATCCCACAACAATACAAACATCCATCAAACATGGTTGCTAGTCCGGGTTTAGTATAACAGTGGATTGAAACCAATGGGAGAGTACCTCAATGACAACTCCCAAGGTTTCCAACCATATCAACTCGTAAAATGTGAGTAAAATATACTCAATGGGGAAGCCCCCGTACTCCCCAATATCAAAACCAGTAGGAGAGTACATCATCACAACTCCCAAGGTTTTCCATCAATCTCATTCCATCTGATGTATCATCACATCATCTCAAATCCGACCACTATTATACAAAACCCGGCTGCATAACACAACAACACACATCATCCAACACAATCACATCTCGCATCCAATCCAATCAAACTCATCTCAACAATCATGATTTCGTATTATCATGCTTTCAATATCTCAATATTATATCTCACAAATATGTAATTATATATAACAAAATATATATATATAATTATACCAACATATTTATATATATATATATATATATATATATATATATATATATATACCGACTCACACAACAACTATCAATCATCAAACAAATGTTAAGAGAATCACCACAGAGTGTACTTACCTCTCTCCATGCAAAAGCTCTGAATAAATCTATATCCTCGTCAAGAATCTGAAAAATATAAAATTACGATAAGGTCCCTCAATTATCCAAAAATTACGATTTTTACCCTAAACTTTCTAAATTTCCGTTTTAGCCCCTAAACTTTTCTAATATGCCCAAATAGTCCTACAATTCGTAAACATTACTATTTAACCCCTAATTAGCAGAATTTACAATTTTACCCTCTTAATTATGCAAATTTACAATTATGTCCAAAACTTTCCAATTCTATCATTTACACCCCCAAAACGGTAATAATTACATACCGAGCTCCAACGATCTCCAAATCTCTCAAAGAAAGATCCACTAGTCAGCCAATATCCCAAGAATCACAGCGACGGCTTCAGAACTTGCTGATACGCTTAACGAGGCAAGCGGGCCCTACAACAAAGATCGGGCCCCACAACTAAAAAGCGGGCCCCACCACCAGAAACTTTCAACGGTGGATATATATACCAAAACGCTCGTATAATCGAGAGCAACAATCTGAAACGTTCGGATCGTCGATCCAACGGTCGGATCTCAATTTCCAATACAAATCCCGAAATACCGATAATTATAAAACGGAAAACAACCCAAACGATGTCGGATCAGGAAGTGACCACTGCCGTTGGAAAGATCTCGGCCTGAAAAGTGTTCACTCGCCGGAGGTGGCCGTCAGAAGTGCCCGGAGGTGGCCGGAAAATGTAGAAACAATGGCGACGACTCGTCATCTTCCGACGGCGCGTGAAGGAGCGTCCGGCGTCCGTTCGACTCGATCTCGGCGGATCTGGAAAGATGACGTTGGCCGCTTTCCGATGGACCGGCGCGTGGCTTAAGGTGACCGGCGGAGGAGCGGCAACTGCGAATTAAAGTTTTAGCTGAGAGAGAGAGTATTTGGGAGAAAAGAAGGAAAGAGAAAGAAAGAAAAAGTGGAAGAGAAAGAAATGCTGAAAAAAATGTTTCACGGCCCCTTAAAAAAAAAGTTTTTTTTTTTTTGTCACGTAGTATTACAGATTCAGCGGCAGTTGGACGAGCACCATATATGCAAGGAAGCTTAGCATAGGAACGCGGCTAAAGATTTGGAAGAGCTGAACAATTTCATGGCTGAATATTAAGGCTTGACCAAAGTCGATTTAGAGAAAGTTCTATCTGACGTCAATACTGTTACTGAGAAGGTACGGAAAGGGTGGTATCATATAAGGGTGTCTCTTAAAATAATAAAGGATAAGGCCCAAATGGAGCATTTTTTTAAATTTATTTATGCATCATGATGTTTTATCATTTATTAATAAATTCTTTAGTGCAACATGACATTTTATTGTCCATTAATACACAACTATTCTTTCATTTTCGTGTAGTGATGACACATATTTCTTAATATATTTTTCATTAATCACTCTAATATGTACTTTCCATCCAAACCCTTTAAATGATAAGCCATGTTAAGCAATACATCTTCTACCTTATATGGTCATTCCCTATTAGGCGATCATGTGCCATATTTTAGGCTGTTCACATCGAAATATAGTGTTGCCTTCTATACTAATTCGCCCTTCACGAATGACTTAGTCGTAACTTTATTATTATAGTATTTGGCCATTCTATAATTTTGCACTTCTAATTGGTTTAGGACGTTTATTTTGAGTTTGTCTAATTCCAATAAGTTCTACATTAGGGTCTCACCATAGTTCTCATGACTTAACTTATTTTACAAAGCTACCCTAATTGACTTAACATTGATTTCCATAGGCAGTACTGCCTCTTAAGCTTATAAACTAACAGGAACAGGGTAACCTTGGTACTTGATTGAGGCGACGTCCTCTAAGCCCACAAATCATGACTTAAACACTCGTTCCAATGTCTGACATTATCCATAATCATTTTCTTGATTATGCCCTTTAATATTTTATTGAACAATTCTACTTGTTTATTTGACTGAACATAATAGGGTGTAGAGTTTACCAATTGAATCAAAAATTCACTCAAGAATTATTTAACTCTACCCCCAATCAAGAAGTCCCATGATCAGCCTATAATGTCTATGGGATCCCAAATCTATAAATCATATGGTCTCCGATAAACCCAATGATTTTTTCTTATGAAATGTCTATTAGATGGATAGCTTCCACCCACTTGGTGAAGAAATCAGTGACTACAATGATAAATGTATGCCTTTTGACTGAGAAATGGTGAATTTTACAAATTAAATTGATCGTCCAACCCATAAATGCCCAGGGAACATTTCACTTACTGAGGCTTTTTTAGTCGGCCCATGTTTTTGGCATGTTAAACATCATTTCACATAGGAAACACATGTTTCACCCATTTTCGGCCAGTAATAACCATTTCTAACGATTAGCCATCTCATTTTAACCCAGCTTGGTGGGCTCCATAAATTCCTTCATGGATTCAGCCATGATCGTCCAGAATTCTGTCGGTTCAACACATTTTAACAATACACCATCTTGACATTTTTTGAACAAGACATCATCTAATACCACAAAATTCAAGGCATATATCCTTAGCATTCATTCTACTTGGATGGTGGGACCTCTCAATAATCACTCTATCTCTTTCCTCAAATTGTTTACATACTTACTCTCGATATTCGAGATATTCGGCTCTTTTTTCTATCTCTGCAAGGCATGCTTAAATAGCCCATTTTCATATGTTACGTCTTGTATGATATTTTACAGCTCCTTGTACCCTGAAGCCATATGGGCTAATGAATTTTTTGTTTCATTGTTCGACTTGGGGATATGTTGAATTTCTTCATGATCGAACTAGTTCAACAACTTCTGTGTAACTTCTAATAATGTCGTGATACTGGCTTTGGCATTTGAAAGAATTCATAACTTGATGGACCACAAATAATGAGTTGCCATTTATGGACACATTTCTTACCCCATATTGATTAATAATTCTAATCCCACGATCACAACCTTGTATTCAACCTGATTGTTAGTAAAATTCTCCCTTAATGTGAAGAATAATTAGTATTTTCGTCCTATGAGGTTAACTATTATAATCCATATCTCTGCTCCGCTGAACGTTTTAGACTCATCAAAATATAGAGACCTGGACTTTAGATCACAATCATGTATTTCTAACTCAATTTCTTTATTCGTGCTCACACAAGGGTGATCAGCCTAGAAATCTGCTACAACTTGGTTCTTTATTGCTTTTTTATGGTAGGTGTTGAATGTCGAATTCAGACAATGTCATAGACCAAAACCCTACTCTCTGATGCAAAATTGGGTGAGAAAATATTTCTTTTATTACATTAATTTAAGTAAGCCCCTAACTTAGTATAAATAAAATACAAGGCCAATCATAACTTCTCCAGTGGAAAATAATTACATTCATGCTTCAACAATTGCATGCTGAGGTAATAAATGGTTATTTCCTCACCGATGTTGTTGTCCTGCGTAATCATTCTGCTTTTGACTATTCTGCTACCAAAATGTACAGTTTCATTGGCCGTCCTTTTTGGCGACACCAGAACCGATGGTCTTGCGAGATAAATCTTTAAGCTGTTAAAAGCCTCTTGATTGATTCCAGACGACGTCGTCCTGATTTTTAACCCTTAGTAGTGATGAAAATGCTTTAGTTCTTCATGCATAATTAGAGATAAACCTTCTTAGAAAGTTTACTTGCCCTATAAATTTTTGTACCTCTTTTTTCATTACTTGGGGGTTTGCCCTGTAACTTTATTTTGTCAATCTCAATTCCTTTTTTATGTACAAGGAAACCTAAGAAATTACATGCACTTACTCCAAAGGCACACTTCAAAGGATTCAACTTAAACTTAAACTTCCTCATTCATTCAAATAACTGTTTCAACTGGTCAAAGTGTTCTTCTATTCTCACTTATGGTACGACAAAACCGTCATGATGTTATAAACATCCTCCAAAAGGTTTCCTTTTCAGGAAAGCGATTTTCCCGTAAAGCTGACATATTTCATACATGAAACATGTAGCATTAGCAAGCATTATCCAAATGGATTTACCGTGGCAATAGGTAAAAGGTTGAATCGTAATCAACACAATGTTGATAACGATACATTTCCGCTAAAAAGCCTAGCTTTATACGTTGGTATGTTGCCATCCATGTATGTCTTCCTTGAAGACTGATAAAGTACCAATAGGCACAATGCCTTGCGGTACGTCAACTAGTGTCCAAACTTATTGATATACATGGAATCCAATTCGGATATTATGACGCTTTGTTATAATAGGGAGTCGATACCTTGTATCACTTCCTCATACGTAGTGAGTTGGTATACCTCAATAAGATAGAATCTTTATGAGGTGAGATCAGAAACCCATACCCCAGGTTATTTTCTAACTCTCTCCGACATACGCGGTTCTTGTGTATACGAAGATTAATGGTTTAGTTTCATCATTGATGAACTATTTGTGTTCCATTAAGGATTCGATGTCTGGAATAGTATTTCCCTGATTTTCATCGAGTTTTACTATCCTCCCACTTACCACTGCATATCGGTATTCCTCTTAGGAAAACCGCATGGTGAGCAACAATCTAATTGTTCTCATGTGAGATGTATAAGTACTATATTATGGTAACCCTAGGATAATCTACAATTGGCACTTATCCGATTTGGGTTTTAGTTTGGTATCATCCAAACGTATGCCTAGCATACCCAAATATTCAGGAATGAGAAACCTAATTTCTTTCCTGTTCATATCTAATATGAAGTTTGTCAAACAGATTATTATGGAACCTTATTCAAAATAAGTTCTGCACTGTTTAAGCTTATTCATTGAAGGAAATGGTAGCTCAGAGTGACTCATGATTAGCCTTATCATGTCCAACAAAATTCGGTTACTCATTTCGGACACATCGTCAAACTGACGTGTTCCGCGAGGAGTCCTCATTGAAAGAATACTTTACTCTTTCAAGTATACGAGAAACTTATTGCTTAAGTATTTTCCATTACGGTCTTACCATGACGGTTTAATACTTTAGCCGATCTGTTTGTTTATTTCGTGTCACAACTTGTAAAAGTTTCCGATTTGTGTTCTTCAAAAGAAACACATAACCATAACGCGATGCCACATCCGTAAGGTCACGAAATATTCATATCCATCTAGCCTAGCTAGACATGGACCCACTTGCTCTATGAACTAGGGCTAACAGATCAGTGGCATTTACACTTTTACCAAGTAAATAGTGTTTTAGGCACTTTGCCCAATAAACTAGATTCGTAGACTTTATTTGAATAGAATCAAATCAGTCCTAGTATCCACTCTTCAAAAGTGTGGATATACGATTTCTGTTTTATTGTGTCCCAGACAACAATGCCACAATTAGTTTCATCTGATCAAATCAGTTTGAGCTATTTATTTGTCATGTATATATTTGAGATTTATTTATATTCAAAATATAAATGCTGTCATTCACATCTAATGTGTTTATCGCAATATCATCTTTATAAAAAAAAACATTTTAGTGTTCTAGAATATAAAGGTTTACCCGCAATGGGTTAAACACTGATATAGAGATAATGTTTCTAGTCAAACTAGTTACATTATAACAGTTTCCTAACTTAGGTACACACCCGAGAGTAGTTCCTAAACTTAGGTATCTACGGATTGAAACAACGACTTTCGTCCCGTTTCCAATTCGCAGATTAAATCTCAATTGAAGTCAGTATCTTGTTCAAAACAAATTCTGAATATCAATATATATTTATGTACCACACTAAGTATTTAAAATCCAATTTAATACTGGTAGTGAACATAATGATGACAAACATATTGAAGTCAAAGTCTTGCTCGTCTTCGATTCCTTCATGTCTGCTTTGTCCAAACGGCAGTCACGTTTCCGCGATCCCGTTTGCCACATTTAGGCAGACATTTTAGGATATGTCCTTTTATCTTCATAGAAGATTATAATGATTTTGTCTTTGCCATTTTTCACATTCGATAAGCCTTTGGTCAAGCCTTGGCCTTCTAGAATATCGAAGTAAGGTGCGCCTTGTGCTACTTGCCTAATTGCAAATTTTTGACTTTGTCTCCTTGAGAATAGTCATTAACCCTCCAAGAGTTATTTATTGCAATTTAGTACTTCTAAAATCTAAATATAGATTTATGAAGATCCTTCAATTTCAGTATCATACTTTAAGGATCTAATCCTTAGTTCTGATTCAGAAAACTAAGGAGTCTACTGCGGGTAAGTCTTCAATTTCAGTATCATACTTTAAGGATCCAATCCTTAGTTCTGATTCAAAAACTAAGGAGTTTATTGCGGTAAGTATAATGGATTAAGCACTAAAGTTATCATCACATTAATCTTCCAAAGATTATGCTCTACTATTTGCTTAAACTTCGGGCTTAGGCATAATGTCACGACCCCCTCCCTAGGGCGGGCCCAACCCTAGAAAGAGGTCCGCGATCAACTTCAGCTCGAGCACTCTATATGCCAAATCACCAATTTAAAACACACAATTAATACACCACAAATTACAAACTCATAAAGTATACACAACTTTTATGATTTACAACACAAGACTCAAAGAAAATGCAAATGACGACTCGAATGTCTGGACCAACCCAAAAATACAACTGTGGCACGTGAATCCCAATCTGGTACTGCTCCTGCTACTCTCGCGAACTACCTGAAATGTTTGGGGGAAGAGGGGAATGAGCTTAAAAAGCTCAGCAAGTAAGCACTCATTCTCTCAACATGACCTCACCAACAAAGTATGAATATATATCTAATATATGTATATATATTTATATAATATATATGAAATATCAGTTATCTCAGGCAGAACATACTCACAACAACACATCTCAATCAATCAAGATTTGCTATCCGGATTCGGTATAATAATGGATTGAAACCAATGGGAGAGTACCTCATCACAACTCCCAAGGTTTCCCACTCTATCAAAACCAATTGGAGAGTATCTCATCACAACTCCCAAGGGTTACCATCAACTCGAAACCAATGGAAGAGTATCTCATCACTACTTCCAAGGTTTATCAATATCTCAAACCACCTGATGTCTCATCACATCTATCTCCAACCATTATCATACTGAATCCGGTAGCATAACAATAATCTCACACATCATCCAATACAACACATCTCATCTCATTTCATCCATCAACTTATCTCAATATCACATAATACTCATACTGTAATTCATAGTACAAATATACAATTTATATCTCAAATTAGTATTCACATTTTATGTTCTCATGCTATCGATTACTCAGTCAATTTTCCATCGAACATGTATAAATATATATGTATATATATATATATATTTATGTTTAATACCATATATGAAAATAGCATATATTATAATGTCATCACAACAATCATCCCTCAACAATACAAACATCCATCAAACATGGCTGCTACTCCGGGTCTAGTATAACAGAGGTCTGAAATATACTCAATGAGGAAGCCCCCGTACTCCCTCCCCAATTCCATATCAAAACAAGTCCTCAATGACAACTTCAAGGTTTCCAACCATATCAACTCGTAAAATATGAGTAAAATGTACTCAATGAGGAAGCCCCCGTACTCCCCCATATCATCTCATCTGATGTATCATCACATCTCATCATCTGATGTATCTCACATCTCATCTCATCTGATGTATCATCACATCTCATCTCAAATCCGACCACTATTATACCAAACCCGGCAGCATATCACAACAACACACATCATCTACACAATCACATCTCGCATCCAATCCAATCAAACTCATCTCAACAATCATGATTTCATATTATCATGCTTTCAATATCTCAACTTATATCTCACATATATATATATATATATATATATATATATATATAGATATATATATATATATATAGATATATATATATAATATACCATTATATTTATATATACCGACTCTCACAACAATCATCAAACATCAAACAATATGTTAAGAGAATCACACACAGAGTATACTTACCTCTATCCATGCAAAAGCTCTGATAAATCTCATATCCCACCAAGAATCTGAAAAATATTAAAATTACGATCAGGTCCTCAATTTTACAAAAATTACGATTTTATCCAAAACTTTCCAATTCTATCATTTACACCCCCAAAACGGTAATAATTACATACCGAGCTCCAACGATCTCCAAATCTCTCAAAGAAAGATCCACTAGTCAGCAAACATCTCAAGAATCACAGCGACGGCTTCGGAACTTGCTGATACGCTTAACGGAGCAAGCGGGCCCCACCACGAAAATCGGGCCCCACGACCAAAATGCGGGCCCCACATCCAGATACTATCAACGGTGAATATATATACCAAAACGCTCGTATCATCAAAAGCATCAATCAGATGCGATCGGATCGCCGATCCAACGGTCGGATCTCAACTTCCAGTACAAATCCCGAATTACCGGTAAATATAAAACGGAAAACAACCCAAACGATGTCGGATCGGAAGTGACCACCGGCGTTGGAAAGATCTCGGCCTGAAAAGTGCTCACTCGCCGGAGGTGGCCGTCAGAAGTGATCGAAGGTGGCCGGAAAATGCAGAAGAACCGGCGGCGAGTCGCTCCCTTCCATCGGCGCGTGGAGGAGCGTCCGGCAGTGGATCGGCTCGATCTTGGCGGCGTTGGAAAGCCTACGGCAGCAGCGTTCAGGCGGTCCGTCGCGTGGTGGCGGCTGATCAGCGGTGAGGCGGCTACGGCGGTTTAAAAATTTGACAGTGAGGGAGAGAAAATTAGAGGAAAAAGAATGAGAGAGAGAAATAAATTATTTTTTTTTATGTTTCCTTTAACGTGTCCCCCTCTCTCTCTTTCTTATAAACTTTCAAAAGCTTTAAAAAATTTTTTTTTTTCCTGCCCCACTGCTTATCAATCTTTCAATCTGTCTTCTATTACTTTTTTTTTTTTTAAGTTATTACAATCTACCCACCTTACAAAAATTTCGTCCCCGAAATTTCTCAATCCTCAAATGGTTATGGATATTTCTCCTTCAAATCATGTTCCACTTCCCAAACTCTTGGAACTGAAGGTCATACCCCCTACTGTTTACCAAACTCTTCTATCGTTCTACTCAACCAACAGTCTCGCTCGGATCAACCTGATCCTATCAGATGTCATATCTACCTAGTTTAGGCCAAGAATCTGTCCATCTCCAACCTCGCCCCAACCAACAAAAATCTTAAATCGCCTCTCTCGTAAAGCCTTAAATGAAGTCATGTCGATTCTAGTCAAAAAGCTATACTTATAAGCAAACTCGATCAAATGCAAATGTTCACTCCCAACTCCTATTTATGTCAAAACACACAATCTCAACAAATCTTCTAGCGTCTGAATAGTCCCCTCTGACTGCTCGTTAGTCTGAAGATGAAATGAGGTGCTCGAAGAAATATTTGATCCTTTAGTATTCTAGAAATTCTCCCGAAAATGAGAAGTAAATTCGACAACTCTATCCGATACCATTGATAAGGGTACACTATGAAATCGTACAATCTGCTCCACAACTAAACATCACTAGTCTCTCTGGTCCCCACGTCACTCGAATCGCTAAAAAGTGAGCAGACCTATACAATCGATTCCCTGCTACACAAATTGTATCATAACCATACCGCGTCTTCGACAACCATACCATAAAATCCATCACGATATTTTCCCATGGCCACTCAGGTCTAAGTGAAGACTGGGGTAATCCAACTGGATGTTGCTGCTCTCCTATATCCTACTGACAAACAAAATACCAAGATACAAACTCTGAAATCCCTCTCTTCATTCCCAACCACCATTAAGTCTTCTCTTGATACATCTTAGTGCTCTCAGTTTTCATGTAATAAGGATCATCGTATGCCTCACCCCAGATCTCCCACTTGAGCTTTCTCGTATAAGGTATCACGACTTAATCATTAATAATTATACATACTCTGAACTCAATCTGAAAGTAGTAGTCCCCATTCCTCACAATCTCGGCTCTCTAATTTTCTATATTGGTCAAACCGCCTTGTGCTATAATAATTATATCTAATGGTGTGGGTCGAATCTTCATATAACAATAACACTCCCACTATTGAACAATCTAAAAATCAAACATATCAATGTCATCTCCTCGAACATTCTCTGTCCAACATTCAAAAATCAACTCACATTCTTCCCACTCAGTGCATCAGTAACTTCATTAATCTTTTCTGAATACTAATCAGTAGTACAACCACAGTTACTTAGAAACTCCATCCAACGTATCTATCACCAAAATTCAGATATTTCTGAATGGAAACATATTTCAACTCTATCGATCATTATACATCTCACACTCACCATCATATGAATAATACCCTCAATTATTATCATTATTCTAACCTGTGCTAAAACTTACGAACCAACTATCTTGTCTCCAAAGGAAAAGGCTCCACCTAAGGGTCCCGCTCAGACAACAACTGTAAAGAGTTTTTAGCAGTTTACACAAAATCCATCAACTTAAGATTTCCACTACCGAAAAGAGGATTTGTATGTCCCTCATACATCTGTTTTACATCTAATCATCACGATAATTATTATCCCTTCCAATTATGCATGGATATTGTGAAAACGTCTTTTCACGAAGAAATTATTGCTATCACCCCTATAAAGAAAAGCATAAGTTCTTATGGAATTACTCAAATTTCTTTCATGGCATCCTCATCTACCAATCCTAATCTCTGTTCAAAATCTGCTAGAGCTAAGGTAATATACCAAAAGCTTTGTAAATGGCCAGTCACGAATCGTGCAATTATAGACTCTAATTATGTTCGAGACCTTAGGAGAGACATCTACAATTGTCTCAATGAAGCTCCATCCGCTCTTCTGCCCAAGGAGATTGCAATGGATATCGTGGAAAGAGTTCCTACAAACTTCTTGAGATGGTGTTTCATTCTTAGAACCATTTGGAATGGAAAAACAGATGGTTTAATCCAATACAAAAATAATTCTGCGATTGTTCACTGTGGGTATCACAGATTCCATTCCACAGTTTTATCAACAGTCAGGATTTCTTCAATCATTGCCAATGGAGTCTCGGCACCTTATTTGAACTTGGTTTCCTAAATGGATTTATCCTTGGATCAAGTCCAACCCATCCCAACTATCCTGGTATCTCAGAAGCCAGCCTAAGTGAGCTTCCTCCCTTCATCAGTAATATTTTATATCGTTGGTATAAACGCCACAAAAGTATTACTGTCTGGATCGAAACCATTACTCCAGAATGGTCAGACGACTATTCACTCATTTATCACCCAATTCATCTTATAAGAATCATACCATCTCATCAACTCACTAATTGGAGACTCAGTAGTTGGCCATCTAGACCAAAGCTTAGAGCAACTATGGATACGATGATATTTTCCCAGCAGATATTACTTTTCGTCAATCCTGTGATCTTAGAGCTCTCTCCGCAGACTCAGTCCGTCGAAGCCTAGAAAACAATACCAATGATAAAGACTGGCAAATCTTCACTACTATCGAAGAGTCATCTAGAAGTATCGTCCAAGGTTACAATAAAATCAAGTTTCCTGACAGTCTCGAAATCCAAGTCATCGACGGCCTCATTCCAATGTCTCTTCGTGCAAAACGCCAATGGGAAGATTATCAATTCGAAGATGATCCTGTCCTTGCAACACATCCAAGTTGTTATATTCCATAATGTAATCATAAATCTTATATTTTGTTACTGCTTGGTATTATAGCATTTGTTTGCTTAAACAAAAGTGTCAATAAACTCTTATTCCTTCTTTCTCAAACACCAAAATTCTAATGTCTTCGACTTACTCACGACGATGTTATAACTACGACAGCAAATTCACATTAGGTGCCACTGTAGAAATCACGTCAGATACAACTACAGAAATAGCGAAAAGGGTAATTGTCAAAACTACTGAAGGTGTAAGTCTAAACTCCTCGTTATCCTCAACAATCGGATGAACACCAAATAAGTTATAACAAATTCAAAATTTATCGGCTGAGTGTGAGGTCTCTCTACACTATTACACGTCATTCTCGGGTATCGTCAAACTATCCCTCTCCCACGTTGAGTACCAGTACCACGGCCACGTCCAGACATTTTTCTACAGACACAAAACTACCCTTTTAATACCCTCATCTAATGCAACGTGTCTACAGAACCTAAAACCCTAAGCTCTGATACCAAATCTGTCACGACCCCCTCCCTAGGGCGGGCCCAACCCTAGAAAGAGGTCCGCGATCAACTTCAGCTCGAGCACTCTATATGCCAAATCAACCAATTTAAAACACACAATTAATACACCACAATTACAAACTCATAAAGTATACACAACTTTTATGATTTACAACACAAGACTCAAAGAAAATGCAAATGACGACTCGAATGTCTGGACCAACCCAAAAATACAACTGTGGCACGTGATCCCAATCTGGTACTGCTCCTGCTCTCGCGAACTACCTGAAATGTTTGGGGGAAGAGGGGAATGAGCTTAAAAAGCTCAGCAAGTAAGCATTCATTCTCTCAACATGACCTCACCAACAAAGTATGAATATATATCTATATATATGTATATATTTATATAATATATGAAATATCAGTTATCTCAGGCAGAACATACTCACAACAACACATCTCAATCAATCAAGATTTGCTATCCGGATTCGGTATAATAATGGATTGAAACCAATGGGAGAGTACCTCATCACAACTCCCAAGGTTTCCCACTCTATCAAAACCATTGGAGAGTATCTCATCACAACTCCCAAGGGTTACCATCAACTCGAAACCAATGGAAGAGTATCTCATCACTACTTCCAAGGTTTATCAATATCTCAAACCACCTGATGTCTCATCACATCTATCTCCAACCATTATCATACTGAATCCGGTAGCATAACAATAATCTCACACATCATCCAATACAACACATCTCATCTCATTTCATCCATCAACTTATCTCAATATCACTAATACTAATACAATACTGTAATTCATAGTACAAATATACAATTTATATCTCAAATTAGTATTCACATTTTATGTTCTCATGCTATCGATTACTCAGTCAATTTTCCATCGAACATGTATATAATATATATGTATATATATATATATTTATGTTATAATACCATATATGAAAATAGCATATATTATAATGTCATCACAACAATCATCCCTCAACAATACAAACATCCATCAACATGGCTGCTACTCCGGGTCTAGTATAACAGAGGTCTGAAATATACTCAATGAGGAAGCCCCCGTACTCCCTCATATCAAAACCAATGGAAAAGTCCTCAATGACAACTTCCAAGGTTTCCAACCATATCAACTCGTAAAATATGAGTAAAATGTACTCAATGAGGAAGCCCCCGTACTCCCCCATATCATCTCATCTGATGTATCATCACATCTCATCTCATCTGATGTATCATCACATCTCATCTCATCTGATGTATCATCACATCTCATCTCAAATCCGACCACTATTATACCAAACCCGGCAGCATATCACAACAACACACATCATCTACACAATCACATCTCGCATCCAATCCAATCAAACTCATCTCAACAATCATGATTTCATATTATCATGCTTTCAATATCTCAATATTATATCTCCACAATATATATATATATATATATATATATATATATATATATATATATATATATATATATATATTACCATTATATTTATATATACCGACTCTCACAACAATCATCAAACATCAAACAATATGTTAAGAGAATCACCACAGAGTGTACTTACCTCTATCCATGCAAAAGCTCTGAATAAATCTATATCCTCACCAAGAATCTGAAAAATATAAAATTACGATCAGGTCCCTCAATTTTACCAAAATTACGATTTTATCCAAAACTTTCCAATTCTATCATTTACACCCCCAAAACGGTAATAATTACATACCGAGCTCCAACGATCTCCAAATCTCTCAAAGAAAGATCCACTAGTCAGCAAACATCTCAAGAATCACAGCGACGGCTTCGGAACTTGCTGATACGCTTAACGGAGCAAGCGGGCCCCACCACGAAAATCGGGCCCCACGACCAAAATGCGGGCCCCACCATCCAGATACTATCAACGGTGAATATATATACCAAAAACGCTCGTATCATCAAAAGCATCAATCAGATGCGATGGATCGCCGATCCAACGGTCGGATCTCAACTTCCAGTACAAATCCCGAATTACCGGTAAATATAAAACGGAAAACAACCCAAACGATGTCGGATCGGAAAGTGACCACCGGCGTTGGAAATATATCGGCCTGAAAAGTGCTCACTCGCCGGAGGTGGCCGTCAGAAGTGATCGAAGGTGGCCGGAAAATGCAGAAGAACCGGCGGCGAGTCGCTCCCTTCCATCGGCGCGTGGAGGAGCGTCCGACAGTGGATCGGCTCGATCTCGGCGGCGTTGGAAAGCCTACGGCAGCAGCGTTCAGGCGGTCCGGCACGTGGTGGTGGCGGCTGATCAGCGGTGAGGCGGCTACGGCGGTTTAAAAATTTGACAGTGAGGGAGAGAAAATTAGAGGAAAAAGGAGAGAGAGAAATAAATTATTTTTTTTTATGTTTCCTTTAACGTGTCTCCCTCTCTCTCTTTCTTATAACTTTCAAAAGCTTTAAAAAAATTTTTTTTTTTCCTGCCCCACTGCTTATCAATCTTTCAATCTGTCTTCTATTACTTTTTTTTTTAAGTTATTACACATAATATGTTATTTTATCAAATAAAGTAACTTATTATTTTTCCAGGACCATCCTGAAATTTATTCCCAATTTGAAAATTAAACCATTTGAATACATTTTCCCTAGGATTATGTTTTAAATGTCAATCTTTCAATTTTATCTGATTTTAATAGTCCAACTATTTAATCAACGATTAATGTACTATTTATTATAATGATTACAATAGTCCAACTATTTAATCAACTATAATTCTATAGAATAAAATCAATTATATTGATTACTATAATCCAATTATAAAATCAACTATAAATGAATAGTTTGAAAAAAATATAGTCCAACTATTTATTTAAAACAATATTTAAATATTAGTCCAACTAACATTTAATTTCTAACGACGAATGATATTTGTTTGAGTACGTATGGCGAGTAATTGAACGAGTATTGCAAATTCAATTCTCACCTCCCAACATTTTTCGGCGAGCCTCTAACCCTCTGTCGAGTACTCGGGAAACCGTGTTTCCTAGTGGGCTAGGATCCCGTTAAAATCACACAATCTTGACTTTGGCCAACAAATTGTATGATAATTAACTAGGTAAGATCTCTAAGATCAATTGGATCCAACCCAATTCATAGATCCGGTAGGGAGACATCCAAGTCTGAAACATATATCTTATATATGCCAATACATCCAATGTATTACCTAACTTTTTCCTTGAATCAACTAAGCATTGGTTTTGGCACAACAAACTTAGTTATCCCAGTTAAGCGCGACCCATTGACCATGGAAAGCTTCTTAATCGATGTCGATGGACAAGAAGTGGTCTTGATTTGGCCAACAAACCACAACTTGGACAAGACACCAATATGAAACAAAGCCTTCGTGATTCAAACACATCATCGACGGATAAAGGCCTTGACTTGGCCAACAAGCCAATGCCAGTCTCGGATCTTGAGTGAGAATCACTCAATGGAAGAAAGACGCTTAATATTTTGTGAGGGTTTTTCGAGTGCAATTGGCAACCAATTTATTATCTTTGTTAAGGTCTCATAATCATACACCCTTAAACATGCATTCTAAACACATAATAAAGCACGTTAAAATAAAATAATAATGACATGCGGATGAATACTTTACACATTGATCCTAGATCAAATCTCTCACTTTTTCTCTCCCGCTAGCACATGTATTAACTTCTACCCGTTACACTCTACTTCTAAAGAAACCTCATTTACATGAAGGGAATATGTGAGAAGAGAATACAAAGAATAGAGAGGTAATAAGGCTGGACACGCAGGTCCAATTAATAAATCAAATTTATTACAACAATTTCCAAATTACCCTACCCATCTAATATCCATCTATATACATTATTCATGCATCGCAACCATGTATTCACACAATCATGTTATCAATCAATCAATCAAATTAATTAATCTGATAATTAGTGATCATCCAATGTTCAAACAATGATTTGATTTTGTTTGAGTCAAACTCGTTTTTGCGAATAAGTACTCAAGTACATATTCTCGAATTAAATTAAACTACACACAATTAAATCCAATTCCATTTGTATTTAATTCTAATTCGCTATTTAATTCTAAATTAAATACTACACTTAATAATAAACCTTTTACGATTTAAATTCCAAATTTAATCGTTACGGGTCTCAAATCCTGATTAAGGTCCAACATCAATTTAATTAAAGTCCAATGGGCTTTTAATTAATTTCTTAAGGCCTGGACTTTTGGTCAAATCGGGTCAAACCGAATAACCAAAATCCAATCCGGGAGTTACCCCATAAGCCTAGAAATCAATCTTGGCCCATTAGGCCCAATTAAACTTCAAAGGTCCATTAAGTCGCATTTGGGCTTTATGGATGCGGTTTTGGGCCTAATTGGATCCAATTAATTTTGCCTAAACCTAACTTTGTACAAAAAAGCCCAATAAACCCATTTACAACATTAAAGCCCAAATCCAATTTTAAGGCCCAAATAATTAAATACAAAAAATTCAATTTCACATTTAATTAACCAAAGTGCATTACACAATTAATTACCCAATTAACATTTCTAAAACATTAATTACACAATTAATCATGCTCATTACATCGTCACATGTCCAACAAATTTTGATTAAAATCAAACCCATTTTACATGCTCAAAGTCTCGGCCAAGGGAGGGGATTTTATATCTGATTTGGTTTCAATCCAATTAATCCCATAATCGACATTAAATCAACATCCTAATTGATTCTAACTCATCCAATGAATTAAAAAATCAAAAATTCCAAGACATATAGGGTTCCTAACTTTCGGCCAAGCTAAGTAATTTGGGGAAAAATATTCCAAACAATTTTTCAACAAATTGATCCAATCAATCATTATATAAAACACATTCAAGCATACTTAATCATCCAATTTCATAATACATGCTCAAAATCAATTTTACCCAAATTTTAAGCGCTAAATTAATTCATGCTCAAACTTTGCTCTAGATGCCATTGTTGGTTTCTATTAAGGTCCCAAGATCAATTATAAGCATGAATCAAGTGTGAATAACAATCGGGGAAGTTGCGGAATACTCACATCGATTGGTTGAGCGACGCGGAGGCAACAAAATCATATTCTTCCTCCTTGAACTGGTTCGGCAGTGCACAAAAACAGTCCACTGGTTTCGGCCTTTGGAGCTCCTTCGTCAAGCTCTGAGCTTCATCGAACGGTTCCCGGCTCATGGGTGGACTTCCCTATCACCTTCGCATGTCTCTCGGAGTGCTAGATCTTGTGATTTTTGCCACAGAAATCACACACTCAGCTTCCCAAACTCACGGCATTTTGACAGAACCAGTGAGCTTATTTTGCCTCCATGGGCGTGTGGGAGAGGAGAGAAAAGAGAGAGAAGAAGTTGTGTTTGGTTTGAGAAATTTGTGTATCTTATACACACATGTGAATTTCATATGCATTTCACTTGAATTTGGCTTTCAAAAAGCAAACCATTAAAGCCATAAATGGCACCAACCACCCACATCACTTCTATCAATCATGAATAGTGACTTGCATCAATCACTCAAAGTGAAAGACATCCATCACTTGATTGACGAATGATGTGACGCTAGATGCGACTAGTGATTTGTCGCTTGATTTGATTTGCGTGCCGCACTTAATTTCGAAATGCGAATGCGTTCACAAATAATCTCGGGCTCGGGTTCACTAATTCTAAATTAACGAATTTTCCGTTGCGTCGTAATTAAATGATTACGCCTAGCGAAATCACTATTCACATCGCTAACGAATTATTTCTAAATTAATTCGTTCGCCCGAATTAAAATCTAATTTTAATTCCGTGTCGAAATCTAATTTCGTTTAATATATCAAATATATTAATTTTTCGATTAATTCCAAATTAACTGTTATCTCTCTTTAATTGATATTTTACCCCAGATAAAATATCTCCGTAATTAATCCCAAATTAATTTTCTCTCTCTTCTAATTAATCCCATATTAGAATTAATCCCGTGCGAGTCATACGTCATCGGTGAATCTTTGGGAAGCGACCCATGAGATCCCCAGATATGTTGGCAGTAAATTCGGTTGTCGGACTATCCGAACACGTAAGTACCTCGTACTATGTTTATACCGATTTACAAGACAAGGTTGGCCTCTAGCAAAGCGTCATGCCTACCCAATTCTCTGGAAACATCCTTACAGGAATAAATGATATGTATCAGGCGTAGTATACGTAGTATTGCATATTTCTGTCTAGTATCGAATGATCACGTGCTAGGCCTGGGGCTGGAATTGTGTCTGCCCCGTACGAAGCACATGTCGGATGTCTGGTGACCAGTCTCTATAATCGGATAAACATGACATAGTCATAATATCCCAATAGTTGCAGCATTTAAGAGAACCATTCCCGTATCCTACGTGACCATCATCTCTATATGACTGGAGTGACACTTCTGTCTTGACATCACACCCAACACACTACGATTCTCAATATACCCAGCATTGGCGTACACAGAACCTGTTAAAGCCCTGGACGACCTCAACCAAAGTATATTGATTGTCGCAAGTATTAGCGGTGCAAGTCTCAGGTTAAGACCAAATACACATACCCTGATTTCGGACTTCCATAGACACATAGTCATACTACCAATGGAATTCCGAGGGGGTCTTATCCAGAGCGAAGCTGTTTCCCGTACCATCGATGAAACACAACCACCTATTACACTTGCATGAGTATCCTATACCCAAATATATGAGAACTATGTCGTTGTGCCCTCACAACGCGCACAAGTGTAATACTAATTTTTTACGTATTTATCGATGTCCAATCTCGATAATACTCTGACTAGGGATATTTAATGATTTATCCTACGTGGACTAATACTGTCTCATATTATTCTCCGTCCAGGAACAAATCATAGGGACCTCTCATCATTTATACATCTAGGTGATCTAATCACAAATGATAAGAGTGCAATCTCTTTTGTCACATAGTTAATTTGTACAACAACATCGTGATCTATACAAATAGTGACGCTATGGGTCATAATTGTCCAACAGTTGGACCTGCGTGGTTATACAGTTTTGGTTGGTTTTCTTCATCATGCTTCCTTTGTTCTTGATCTAATTTAAATATTTTTTCGGAGGCATCTAAATTCCCTTTCACCAATTCTCCCACTGTGGTCGCCAAATATTATTGAACAGCAAAAGAGATCGTGTAAGGTTTAAACCTCTTGGAACAAAATCTCAAAAAAAGGTGAATGATCTTATTGAGGAATGTTTCAAAGGGACACAATCCTAATTGATTAATCTAGATTAAGAAAAATTACATTGCTCATAAAAGTCTTTTGTTTTTCTTCCCATTTCTTCCCCTTTCTCTAGATTTAACTTTGGACTTATATAATGGCATGAATAACTGTCTGGTAACTGTTTGAGCGGTTGAATCCCATTGTCTTACAACTCCTTACTTCCTCTTCTACTAGTTGTGGAAACTTCTCATGTCGTGCCTATAGGTTGTGGTAACTATCAGATTGTGCTCCATGTTATGGTACGCTACTTATAGAAACTGTTATGAACGTGCATTACATCCTTCAACTATCTGGCCATATTTGTACAACTGCTCATTGGTTCGGGTGTTGCTTCAGTTGGTTGGGGCGATTCGGTCACTTGATCGATTGAGCGATTTTGTTGCTAGGTCGATTGGGTGATTTGGTTGCTAGGTCGATTGGGTGATTTGGTTTGTTGGTCGATTGGGTGATTTGGTTGCTAGGTCGATTGGGTGATTTGGTTTGTTGGTCGATTGGGCGATTTAGCTGCTATGATGATTGGGCAGACATTTCCATTTTTGGTTGTCAACATATATATTTCTAAGGAGACACTGAATAGAAATGGATACATATCACCCTTTGAATTGAGGGAACTTAGGTTAACAGTGTTAGAATTTGGCGTATAATATATGTTTTGAAAACTTACAGGTATAAAGCGATTTCTATAAAAAAAAATGGCCCAATTTCGCATTTAAAGGCATTACATTGTTGTTTAAAGTTATTAAAAATATTTGATTTTAATTATAAAAAAATTTATCGAATCTTGTTGACGGTGGATTTTAGTGTGATGCCAAGGTCCGACCTATTAAAGGAACATTTCCTAGGTCTTGGTCCAATTGACTCAAAACCTATCAGATCAAATCGGCACAATTCTACTATGAGTATGAGTCCCTACTCTTACTACACATGATGAAAGAGGAAACTTAAAAGAAAAAGGAAAATCATGTCATTTAAGAGAGAGAATCATAATCCTACCTAAATTGTAGAATATAAATTCTATTTGAATAAAAACAGCTTACATCTAAAAAAAAAAAAAAAAAAAAATAGCCTAGACAGCGTAATCCTACCTAAATTGTAGAATACAAATTTTATTTGAATAAAACAACTTACATATATAAAAGATAGTCTATACAACATAATTCACATAGTCTTGATCTCTCTGATTCACAATTCACGGCATTCTCATATTGTAATTCTTCTCTAATAATGAAATTTCTTTCCTCCTCTTCTGTAAATGTGACTGAGTCTGTGACTTAGGTTAAGAGATAGCCTAGACATCATAATCCTATCTAAATTATGGAATACAAATTCTATTTGAATAAAACAACTCCCATCTATAAAAGAAAACTTAGACAACATAATTCACATAGTCTAGATCTCTCGATTCACAATTCACAGCATTCTCATATTGTAATTCTTCTCTAATAGTGAAATTTCTCTCCTCCTCTTCTATAGATGTGACTGAGTCTATGACTTAGGTTAAAAGATAGCCTAAACAGCATAATCCTACCTAAATTGTAGAATACAAATTCTATTTGAATAAAACAACTTACATCTATAAAAGATAGCCTAGACAACATAATTCACATAGTCTTGATCTCTTTGATTCACAATTCACGACAGTCTCATATTATAATTATTCTCTAATAGTGAAATTTCTCTCATCCTCTCCTATAAATGTGATTGAATCTGTGACTTAAGTTAATGTGACTGTGACTAAGCTATGTATAACTTAGTTCAAACGTGACTTATGTAAAGTGTGGCTTAGGAAAATGTGATTATGACTGAGGTCAACGTGATTGTAGCTGAAGTAATGTGACTTTGACAGTACTAAAGTTAATGTGATTGTGACTATGCTTTTTTTATTTTTATGATTTAGTTAAAATATGACTTATGTAAAGGGTGACTTAGGAAAAATATAATTACGAATGAACTTAATGAAATTGTATCTACGATTGAGATTAATGTGACTGTCATTATGACTATGATTGCGCTCTACTTTACTTATAATAGATGACTATGACTGATAGTTTCAGACTGTTTATTATGTGTCACTCAATGAATCTGATGCTAATTTCGACCTTCTATACGTTCGAATTTGAGAGAGATTCCTTTATGAAAGTTATATATATGATTGTTAAGAATATTTAGAATTCTACGGATTGTAATTTAGAGTCTGCATAAAAGATATATGAGTATTTGAAAATAGCTAATCGGAAATAATTATTTCTTAAATTTAAGTGTCATTCTGATCTTTTTTTATCCGTCGAAGCATATTAATAATGGTGTTAGCTTTAAGTTTATGATTTATAAAATCAATAATATATAATTTTTTTTAAACACTATATATTTTGAGAGATATTTAATTTTAAAATTTAAAATTAAAAACAAAAAAAAGAACAAAAAACAAATTGAATAACACATTTATCATGCGCCTTTGTTGTTTTGCAAAATTGGTGAAATGAAATCAATATCCATACGCACCAAATATAATAGATGGACTAAATCCAAATTATTTTTTTAAGTATTGAACAAATGCTTATAGGATTTAGTTTTTAAACTTTTTAATAAATCTACCCTCTACTTAATTGTATCCTCTCCTAAGGTATCTTTGGTGCTCTTTTTTCTTCTAGACTTTTTAATAATATCCAAATTGTTGTCTGATTGATTATTGTAATGGTGTTGTAATCCTTCTTATTCTTGTAAATTAAAGCTTTGTATTTTAAGATTTTTAATAATAAATAAAAGGGAATTAAGTCAAAAGGCAACAAATTAATTAAAAAACTTTCATTAGGCTCTATGGAGGCAAACATAGGCAAGCAACTTGTGCGAAATTGCTAATTTATCAAAACAAACATCCCAATTAATTATTGCCTTAAAACTTGCTTCATTGACAAACTTTACATTAATCATGCATGTATACATGCATGAATCTAATTTTTTTTTTTTTTTTTTTAATCACTCATAGTAATAGGGTTCCGTAAAAGCAGCAGAAAAAAGATACGGAAAAAAGGCACGCTTACAGTATCCTGATATGAGTACCGGAGATATTAAAGTCGAAATAATAATCATAAATTTTGAAATTTTTAACATTTTAAGTTTAACGGTAAAAATTTCAAATTCATTTACACTCATTTCAAGTTTAATTATCCGAAATTTTGGTCTTGATAGTGCAATTCGTGAATTTAACAATGAATATTCATTTGTAATTCATTGAATAAATGAGTTCAATTATCCAATTTCCATCTTTTCTGCTTTTTCTGCTTTTTTAAATTAAGACAATTATGTTAATTTCTTTCTTTAACAAGGTTACTTTAATTATGTAATGCTAATATGCAAATAAACCTTTTCTTTTAACCGCCCAATAATATGTAATTTATAAGACATTCGCATAAAATGAGTATTAACGAGATAAACATTGAAAAATACTACAAAAATATCACATGGAATTAAAATAATATTTATATATTGAATAATTTTGGTGCCTATTTTTCTTTTATATATATATATTTTTTGAATTTAAACCCTCTTGAGTTGAGTTCCTGACATCGTCATTAGGTATCGATATCGGTACCGGGATACATAAACAAAACCTCAGAAAAAAATTATAATCCACATTTTATTTTCCTAGTTTGTGCTAATGCACCATAGTACCAATGCCAAAAGGACATTTAAGTTGAAATTCATATCATTGAACTTGAAATTAATAAATGAACTTGAATTGTTTCATACTTTATATTATAAATTCCAAGTTTAATGTCCACTTTTTAAATTTCAATGGCCATTGTTTCAACTTTAATACTTTAATATTGGAGACATGTTTGATTTTCAGAGTAAGAAACCAGATTTTAAATCAATTCGTGCTTTTCATTGGTGAAGGCGCCGCAACTCAGCGGGGACAATCGCCTCTACCCAATCTAAAATTTATTCAAAATGTGTATTATAAATTAATCAAAAATCTAGTTTTTTAAGGAGATAACTTTACTTTGCCCCTTAAAATGAAGAATTTATATCATTTTTTGTTATAACACTGAATTAATTTTCTCACTTCGCTTTATAGTTTATAGGACAAGTATTTATCACTTTGTCTTGTCTTTAAATGACTTTTTTTTTCTTGTTTGAATTTTTGAATGAAAATAATACCACTACTCCTTTAAATAAATTATTATTTTTGACTTAATTATTTTATTATTTTATTTTACTATTTAATTTAATTGTTTTATTATTTTATTTTTTAAAATTAATTCTTTAATTTTTTTTATCTTTTACTTATTTAATAGTCGTTATATATTTATCTATTTAATTTTCTTAGGATTATTAATTAATTTATTTAACACTGCATATGTATAATAAAAAATATTTTCTTTTATGTTAGTAAAATATATTTTCAAAAAATAAATAACAACAATTCGAGCCCATTCGTACAACACAAAACATAGAATTTGATACGAAGTATTGGGTATATCACCAAGTGCGCCATAATGAGACTTTGGAGATAACGTAAATTAGAATTTTATATTTTTATATGTATTTCTTTTCTATGTATTATTACATGTACTCTTATCTAAAAATATATTTTGCTAACAAGTAGTGTTAAATAAATTAATAAATAATCAAAAGAAAAATAACAAAATAAATAAATACAAAATAAATAATAATAATAATAATAATAATAATAATAATAATAATAAATAAATTTGCGGGGGGTAGGGGAGGGGGAAGCATGCCTCAAAAACAAACCCAAAAGTTGTACATATACCTACTACCTAGTGCCTATACGTTTTCAATTTAATTTTCTTCTAAGGTTTCTATTATTACTTAGTTTGGTCTGTGTCATTATCTTGCCTTCATTTTAATCCAATGTCTAAAGAAGGCTCAAAGGTTGTATTTTCTTTGCTTGTAAAAAAAGGACAATTGTGAAAAAAGATTCAATTATAGTGATAATAACTGCTTAAACAAATTAGGAACAATGCCAGCATAGTGCATTTTTCACTTTAAGAAGTCGCCCTCTTAAGGAAATTAGGCTTTTTGAAGTTAGGTATATTGGCAATTTGGGTTAAACACTTGTAGTCTTAAACATTGTTTAAAGTATAAATTTAAGAGTACATGATTGTTTTTGTGATGGCCGAGTGTTCAATTAGTTGTTTTAGCTTTAGCAAATACCAATTCTTTGTATCCCTAAAAGGCGTGATTTGGTGATGTAGGGTTCATGATCTCACCTTGAGGTCATGAGTTCGAATCCAAATAGTGAATTTTTTTATAAGAGTCTGGGACAAACGGAGATATTACCTGGTCCGCTTAAGTCCGGAATGGGTGGTTTGGCGGTGAGGTTTCTAACCAATGTTAAAAAAAATAAAAATAAAAATTCTTGCCTTTCACGGCTAAGCCAAAAGTGGGGACAGGACTACAAGTTGTCTTTATTGTCCGGTCCTACTTCCTATGTTACTTAAAATATTTTTTGTTTTGTTATTGTAGTTAGCTTGATGGTATAATGGTGAATTTAAAACACACATATACTTCAAATGCATATATTCGAATCACGACAACCACATATCCATGCCCAATTATAAATAAATCCATATGAATTATGTGTACCAAGTTTTGAGTTGTACATACATACAACAAAGATTTTCATTGAAAAACAAAACGTTAGTGAATTAAAGCATACATATAATAAAATTAATGCATTGATCAGATTCTTTTCTTTTTTTTTATTTATACTAATCTAATTAGTACATAAATCACCAAGGCATTCATTGGTCTTCAACTCTAACACCATGGAATGGCTTGCGCAATGTAACTCCTTACATAAAGGAATAGTCTCTACTGATCCTACAACTATAGTTCATACGCGGGTTTACAGGGGTATAGACAAAAGCTCCCGTCAACGAAGGATTTCCCACAACTAGATCTCCACACTCAAGGGTCCGAGCGACCAAGTGAGCGCACCTTTTTTATACCCAAAGGTACGTTCCAACGAGTTATGGTGTGACTGACTGTCAAATGGATTTCCCGTTGTAGATTCCCCAGAGGGAGGGTGGAGCGAGGCTCTCTTAAGTACCCAAGCCCCTTAGGCTCTTATCGCTTGGTGTCAGGAATAAACAACGAGTCCTCCAAATTAGTCCATCACGGTAGGCTACTAGTACATAATTATCTAGATGTCTTCAGTCTTCACAACTTTTCCTTATAGAAAGGTAGTGAATGAAGGAAGACATCAAACCATTACCTAGCCTTAAAAGTGCCTTTGATTAAACCCCTTTCAACCTACGGTAGACACAGTTAACTAAAGCACAAATTACAATAACTACAAGACATTATTTCGGGGCCAATTCTCTAATTCCCCAGTGGAGTCGCCAGACTGTAGACAACAGAAATCGGCGACACTGTTTCTAGGCTCGCGGCCTAGTTGGGAGTACGAAATAACATGGAGTCGCCACCCGGTGTGAACCGGGACAAAGATTTAAGGCCGCACTAACCCCTCGCAAGGGAAGACCTCAAACCGTTGGGTTCAGAATGGTCCCTTACTTATGTCACTTGTGATGGTATGATTTGTGCAATAAACTAACCGAATCTATTACACATTCATGCTCAAGGGTAATCTATGCCTAAGTCCGCATGCATAATAATAACAATGAGAACCTATATCCAAGTTCGCATACTTCAAAGTAAGTTGTCATAACGGCGAACAAGCAATAACATACAATCATCACACAAACATGATAAATTATCTAATGCGGAAAATAAATAATAATCTAAGCACAAATATAAATTAAATCCCTAATGTGAAAACAACCGAATCATGCATAAAGAGATAACTTTCTATCGACTAAATCATGCTTAAGATAAATAACATGCTAACAACTTAATCATGCTTTAATAATAATAAATAACATATGAACTACAACATGCTCAAACACAAGTTTGGATGAGATGAAATACGTGTCTCTTAAGTGGTACGTGGCGTTGTATCCCGAGTACAAATCGCACTACCGTCCATTCGGATTCGGCTACGGAATTTACGTCCGGGTTTCCATCCTATATACCACAAAAGGGAACACATACCCCGCTCATCCAACAATCACATCATGCCTCAAACGACTCTCATGCAATAATATTTTTAAAGTAAATAAAATAAACGAAAGATAATAAGTAAAAAAGTGCCATCAGGTCTAACCTCTTTTGTCGTCTCACGAAAGCGCGTTACACTGCCGTCGGAAGGGTGGATGATCCGCAACTCTTTCGATTCACTAACTCAACGTCTTTCCTCGCTGTTTCACTGTTCGGGTTGTTGTTTTCACTCCGTTTCACTGCTGTTTTTGTTGTATTTTCGGGTCGCTATTTTTGGTAATTATGGGACTATTTGAGGGTTATTTGGACTGGTTTGGGGGCAGTTTTTGAAGGGTTTCGGGGGCATTTTTGGTGGTTAAACAATGCAGTTTTTTGGACTTTTTAAGGGTTAAATCTGCGATTAACTGGGCAGTGGGGTTGGTGTAATTGCGGCAGTTTGGGTAGAAAGTTAAATGGTTTATGCGGCAGTTCCAAGGGGCAAGGTTTGCGACAGTTCCAGGGGTATTTTGTGGGACTGAACTGGGCTGGTTTTTGGGCGTTTATGCGTGCAGTGAAAGGTTGTTCTTGGTGTGTGAATTGGTTACTGTGAGATAGGCAATTAGCGTGAGTGTTTGGTGAGATAAGTGCTATGTTGAAGCGGCAACGTGTGGCTATGGGTGTGTGGAGTGTGGTGTGAATCAGGTTTTTACGTGAAGGTGTGATGAGTGCGTTGAAGGGCTTGTGCAGGGTTCTTGGTAAGGGGATGCGTGAGGGATGTAGTTGATAGGCTTGCTGTTGAATTGGAGAAAGTGCATGGGGCTGTTCGTGCGTGGGCTTGATGGGGCTAGTTAGTGGTGTGTGGTGACGTTGAAGGCTCGGCTGAGGATTAAAACGTGTGTTTGCGTGGCCTGTGAGGGAATAAGGTCAGGTGGCTGTTGACAATGGGTATGGTGTCAGGTTGCTACGTGTTTTTAACGTGAAGGCTAGGCGTGGCTTTAAGACTATGTATGTGAATGGAGACGGACTAGATGTATGGGTATTGGCGAGAGTTGGGCGTGAATGATTAATGGGCAGGTCGGTGTTTTGTGGCAAAGGGATTTGCGAAGGGTTAGAAAGGTGGGGTTAAGGGTTCTTTTTATAGGCCAATGGAGGAGGTTTACCTTATTTGAGAAGGAGAATGATTTTGTGTTTTAATTGTATATCTTTTTAATTAGTATGTGATAAGGGAAATCTTTTAATTAAGGGAAGTGATTTGATTTATTGTTTTTAGTTAATGATATGATTTATTTAAATTGGTAGGTGATTTAATTAAATTAGGAATGTGTTTTATTTAAATTAGGAATTTTAATTTAATTAGATTTTAATTTAATTTAATTTCAAGTTTAATTTAATTTGTGAATGTGATTTAATTAAGTTAGGAAGGTGAATTAATTTGTGTCATGTGATTTAAATTAATTTAATTTAAGTTCAATTTTAATTTGTGACATGTATTTTAAATGTTTTAATTATTTTTGGATGTGATTTAATGGGTTTGGTGTGTTTTAAAACAGAGGTCCAACAAGCAAACCCGAAGCGAAACAAGCGAGTTAAATCTGACAAAATGCTAATTTTCAATTTTACCCTTCCAACGTCCATTTCCGCGGCTTTCACAACTAAAGAGGTAGTGTCTCCATGCGAGACTCATCATCAGGCTAATATGCAAAAAATGCAATGCCTACAGTCGCCTCCACTTTGATGGGACTTGTGTAGTGTGTGACAATGATAATCCTATCAAAGTACGTGCAATGCATTTTTACTTACCTGGCTCGCCAACTGTCACCTGGTATGTCTGCTGCTTTGAACTGAGTTGATATGGTGGCGAGGTGCCTCGACCCCTGGGCTTTATTCCAGAACCATCGAATATGAATTGTGATGATGATGCAGTGGGCCCTCGACCCTGGGACGCATCCCGGAACTGCAACTGATGTGTGGGCCCTCGACCTTGAGACACATCCTAAAAGTGATGATGAATGAATTCTTGGCTTGCCAGCTGCCACCTGACTTGCCTGCTGTTTTGAACGGAATTGATATGATGGCGAGGTGCCTCGACCTCTAGGCTTTGTTCTCGAACCACCGAATGTGAACTGTGATGATGATGTAGTGAGCCCTCGACCCTGGGCACGCATCTCGACCCAATACCACTGAAAATAGGGACCTCGCCCTGAATATGATGATGTAGTGGGCACATCGACCCTAGGCACGCATCTCGACCCGGAACTACAACCGACAACGGGGGCACCTCGACCCTGGGCACGTATCTCGACCCAATACCGTTGATAATAAGGACCTCGCCCTGAATATGATGATGTAGTGGGCACCTCGACCCTGGGCACGCATCTCGACCCGGAACTACAACGACAACGGGGGCACCTCGACCCTGGGCACGCATCTCGACCCAATATCGTTGACAATAGGGACCTCGCCCTGAATATGATGATGTAGTGGGTACCTCGACCCTGGGCACTCATCTCGACCTGGAACTACAACCGACAATGGGGGCACCTCGACCCTGGGCACGCATCTCAACCCAATACCGCTGACAATAGGGACCTCGCCCTGAATATGATGATGTAGTGGGCACCTCAACCCTGGGCACGCATCTCGACCCGGAACTACAACCGACAACGGGGGCACATCGACCCTGGACACGCATCTCGACCCAATACCGCTGACAATAGGGACCTCGCCCTGAATATGATGATGCGGTTGTGCTAACCCCGTACCTAGGGTGTCGCAGATATGATGATGGTCCATTTCTGAACCGTGCTCCATTTCCGAAGTGCCATTTTCGGCATGCTAAACCCCATTTCCGAGGCATCGCTGATGTGATGATGGTCCATTTCCGAATCGAGTTGATAAAGTGGGCCTCGACCCTGGGAGTCATTCCCAAAACTACTGGTGAAGTGGGTCTCGGCCCTGAGATTCATTCCCTGGATTAAATTCTGACGATGTGGGCCTCGGCCCTGAGATTCATTCCAAAATTCTGACGATGTGGGCCTCGGCCCTGGGATTCATTCCATGGATTCATTCCAAAATTCTGGCGATGTGGGATTCATTCCCGATTGTGTTGATGTGGGCCTCGGCCCTGGGATTCATTCTAAAATTTTGCTGATGTGGGCCTCGGCCCTGGGATTCGTTCCCTGGATTCATTCCAAAATTCTGCTGATGTGGGCCTCGGCCCTGGGATTCATTCCAAAACTCTGCTAATATGGGCCTCGGCCCTGGGATTCGTTCCCTGGATTCATTCCAAAATTCTGCTGATATGGGCCTCGGCCCTGGGATTCATTCCAAATTCTGATGATGTGGGCCTCGGCCCTAGGATTCATTCCAAAACTCTACTGATGTGTCTCTATACCCAAAGTGTCGTACCTGGAAAAATGATCTGATGTAATGTGGGTCTCGCCCCCAGAATGCCATACCCGGCAGAACTGATCTGATGTAATGTGGGCCTCGCCCCCAGAATTCCATACCCGGCAGAACTGATCTGATGTAATATGGGCCTCGCCCCTAGGATGCCATATCCGGTAGAAACTGATACTGATGCCAATGATGTGGGCCTCACCCTCAGATGATGTTGATGTGGGCCTCGACCCTAGGACGCATCCCCAAAACTGATACTGATGATGTGTGGGCCTCAACCCTGAACTGATACTGATAATGATGTGGGCCTCGCCCCAAACTGGTACTGATGTGGGCCTTGCCCCAAAACTGATATGGGCTTCGCCCCAAAACTGATACTAATGTATGGACCTCGGCCTTGAGAATCATCCCTACTGATACTGATGTGATGGTTCATTCCCGAACCGTATTGTGAGGTGGTCCATTCCTGAACCGTGATGAATGTGGGCTTTATTCCCGAAACTGGTGATAATGTGGGCCTCGAACCTGAGTTGATACTGATGTGGGCCTCGCCCCAAAACTGATACTGATGTGGGCCTCGCCCCCAGACTGAAACTGATGTGGGCCTTGCCCCAAAACTGATACTGATGTGGGCCTCGCCCCAAACTGATGTGGGCCTCGCCCCAAGCTGATACCGATGTGGGCCTCAACCCCGGGACTCATCCCCAAACGAATACTGATATGGGCCTCGACCCCAAACTGAAACTGATGTGGGCCTTGCCCCAAAACTGATACTGATGTGGGCCTCGCCCCAAACTGATGTGGGCCTCGCCCCAAGCTGATACCGATGTGGGCCTCAACCCCGGGACTCATCCCCAAACGAATACTGATATGGGCCTCGACCCCAAACTGAAACTGATGTGGGCCTCGCCCCCATACAGACACTGATGTGGGCCTCGCCCCCAGACTGATACTGACGTGGGCCTCGCCCCAAAACTGATACTAATATGGGCCTCATCCCCAAAACTACTACTCATATGTTGCTGATTCTGGTTGGCTTGTCTTTGCCACTTTCTCTTTTTCTTCTTTGAAACCTGTGAATACAAAACAAAATAAACACAAAAAAAGAATGCAAAATATGTTACGTGTATGCATGAATGAATTTCCTATTCCATTGGATTAGGTCTTCCGCCAGTTCTCTAGGTGATTGCTCAGTCTTCTCTCTGGTCTCATGACTCAATATCTTATTATGTCCCTGATTCACGATGGAGTAGACTAGTCCTCCCAGTCTAGGTTTATCTTTCTGCTCTCCGCTGTTTATACTTGGTCAAGATGAACCACATGGTGGGGCCTTCCATATCATACTATATCACATGCTACGAAATAGTCCCAATAGTTACACATATTATTGCCCTCAAAGAATGCTCAGTATTGAAACCAGAGAACCTTCAAAACATTCAACGCAACTCAAATCCAAGTCTTTGAATAAATGATCTAAGCCAGACTCAAAGTGTATGTGTGCAAATGTTCATTCGCAGATTCATCCTTAAGTAAGCTAACTCAATGATTTCGTTTCAAAAATCGGGGTCAATGGGTCAAACCAACCTAGATGTCTCAATTATGCCTACAGTTGCTTTTCTGTGCTCAATGTGGTATGGTTTTCTTTCTCTTTTGTCTCTTTCTTTTTCTTTTCATTTTGAAATTCTTCTTTGTTTTTTCTTTCTCTTTTTTTTCTTTTCAACACATCTACCCTTTAAGGTAGCATTTCTCCTCATGGTGGTCCTAATACCCGCCCATGGGTAGCTTCACGCTTATCGGTTATATGTGGCTCAATTCTTTTCTTTAGAGACTTTTCTTTCATTTTCAACCATACCACACATCATAACATAAGCAAATCAAGATAGACATCCAAGAAAACGGTCATTCACCGACCTACAATTTCTTTAACTAGTTACTTTGCTAACTACTCAGGCTTTCACTGCTAAGGACCTAAATCAAGTGCTTTCGAGTCAAACATAGATCAATTACTCAAAGTATCAGATAAAAGCACATCAAGAGTTTATCTTTTCTAAGATTTCACCCTAAAGCAATCAAATTCATCATCGGACTTATGTCTAACTATCAAGGACTAAAAACAAACAATTTTTCTCTTTTTTTTTCTTTTTTCTTTCTTTTTTTTTTGAAGGCCCCCCAATGGTCTTTCGATCCTTGCAGTAAAGTTCTTTGTTCCTCGGTTTCCTTTTCCACGATATCCATGTTTGCTAAACACTTTTTTGACAAGTCTTCTTTTTCCTAATCCAACGGATATCTATAATGGCTTTTAAGACACGAGGGTTAACATGATGCATGTATGCATGAGATGCGTACGATGCATGTAATATATAAGCTCATAAGAATTTTACACTAGTTGGCCCATCAGTATTTTAGAAAATTTTGGCCCGATTGTCATAAAGCACAGACTCGTCCCAGTTTAAATGGCCCAACAAGCCCATACTCCATGACAACAAGTCCAACTAAATCCAAATGACAATGGTCCAAAACATAAAGGAATAGTCTCTACTGATCCTACAACTATAGTTCATACGCGGGTTTACAGGGGTATAGACAAAAGCTCCCGTCAACGAAGGATTTCCCAAAACTAGGTCTCCCCACTCAAGGGTCCGAGCGACCAAGTGAGCGCATCTTTTTTTATACCCAAAGGTATGTGCCAACGAGTTATGGTGTGTGACTGACTGTCAAATGGATTTCCCATTGTAGATTCCCCAGAGGGAGGGTGGAGCGAGGCTCTCTTAAGTACCCAAGCCCCTTAGGCTCTCATCGCTTGGTGTCAGGAATAAACAACGAGTCCTCCAAATTAGTCCATCACGATAGGCTACTAGTACATGATTATCTAGATGTCTTCACAGCTTTTCCTTATAGAAATGTAGTGAATGAAGGAAGACACCAAACCATTACCTAGCCTTAAAAGTGCCTTTGATTAAACCTCTTTCAAACTACGGTAGACACAGTTAACTAAAGAAAAAATTACAATAACTACAAGACATTATTTCGGGGCCAATTCTCTAAGTCCCCAGTGGAGTCGCCAGACTGTAGACAACAGAAATCGGCGACGCTGTTTCTAGGCTCGCGGCCTAGTTGGAAGTACAAAATAACATGGAGTCGCCACCCGGTGTGAACCGGGACAAAGATTTAAGGCCGTACTCACCCTTCGCAAGGGAAGACCTCAAACCGTTGGGTTCGGAATGGTCCCTTACTTATGTCACTTGTGATGGTATGATTTGTGCAATAAACTAACCGAATCTATTCCACATTCATGCTCAAGGGTAATCTATGCCTAAGTCCGCATGCATAATAATAACAATGAGAACCTATATCCAAGTTCGCATACTTCAAAGTAAGTTGTCATAACGGCGAACACGCAATAACATACAATCATCACACAAACATGATAAATTATCTAAAGCGGAAAATAAATAAGAATCTAAGCACAAATATAAATTAAATCCCTAATGTGAAAACAACCTAATCATGCATAAAGAGATAACTTTCTATCGACTAAATCATGCTTAAGATAAATAACATGCTAAAAACCTAATCATGCTTTAATAACAAATAAATAACCTACGAACTACAACATGCTTAAACACAAGTTTGGATGAGATGAAATATGTGTCTCTTAAGTGGTACGTGGCGTTGTATCCCGAGTACAAATCGCACTACCGTCCATTCGGATTCGGCTACGGAATTTACGTCCGGGTTTCCATCCTATATACCACAAAAGGGAACACATACCCCGCTCATCCAACAATCACATCATGCCTAAAACGACTCTCATGCAATAATATTTTTAAAGTAAATAAAATAAATGAAAGATAATAAGTAAAAAGGTGCCATCAGGTCTAACCTCTTTTGTCGTCTCACGAAAGTGCGTTACACGGCCGTCGGAAGGGTGGATGATCTGCAACTCTTTCGATTCACTAACTCAACATCTTTCCTCGCCGTTTCACTATTTGGGTTGTTGTTTTCACTCCGTTTCACTGCTGTTTTTGTTGTATTTTCGGGTCGCTATTTTTGGTAATTATGAGACTATTTGAGGGTTATTTGGACTGGTTTGGGGGCAGTTTTTGAAGGGTTTCGGGGGCATTTTTGGTGGTTAAACAGTGCAGTTTTTTGGACTTTTTTAAGGGTTAAATCTGCGATTAACTGGGCAGTGGGGTTGGTGTAATTTGCGGCAGTTTGGGTAGAAAGTTAAATGGCTTATGCGGCAGTTCCAAAGGGCAAGGTTTGCGGCAGTTCCAGGGGTATTTTGTGGGGCTGAACTGGGCTGGTTTTTGGGCGTTTATGCGTGCAGTGAAAGGCTGTTCTTGGTGTGTGAATTGGTTACTGTGAGATGGGCAATTAGCGTGAGTGTTTGGTGAGATAAGTGTTTTGTTGAAGCGACAACGTGTGGCTATGGGTGTGTGGAGTGTGGCGTGAAGCAGGGTTTTACGTGAAGGTGTGATGAGTGCGTTGAAGGGCTTGTGCAGGGTTCTTGGTAAGGGGATGCGTGGAGGGATGTAGTTGATAGGCTTGTTGTTGAATTGGAGAAGGTGCATGGGGCTGTTCGTGCGTGGGCTTGATGAGGCTAGTTAGTGGTGTGTGGTGACGTTGAAGGCTCGGCTGAGGATTAAAACGTGTGTTTGCGTGGCCTGTGAGGGAATAAGGTCAGGTGGCTGTTGACAATGGGTATGGTGTCAGGTTGCTACATGTTTTTAACGTGAAGGCTAGGCGTGGCTTTAAGACTATGTATGTGAATGGAGACGGACTAGGTGTATGGGTATTGGCGAGAGTTGGGCGTGAATGATTAATAGGCAGGTGAGTATTTTATGGCAAGGGGATTTGCGTGAAAGCTTAGGTTTTATTCTTTTGCTTGTGCTTTTTTGTGAGAATCGGTCGGTGAGGGTTAGAAAGGTGGGGTTAAGGGTTCTTTTTATAGGCCAAGGGAGGAGGTTTACCTTATTTGAGAAGGAGAATGGTTTTGTGTTTTAATTGTATATCTTTTTAATTAGTATGTGATAAGGGAAATCTTTTAATTAAGGGAAATGATTTGATTTATTGTTTTTAGTTAAGTTTATAATTTATTTAAATTGGTAGGTGATTTAATTAAATTAGGAATGTGTTTTATTTAAATTAGGAATTTTAATTTAATTAGATTTTAATTTAATTTAATTTCAAGTTTAATTTAATTTGTGAATGTGATTTAATTAAGTTAGGAAGGTGAATTAATTTGTGTCATGTGATTTAAATTAATTTAATTTAAGTTTAATTTTAATTTGTTTTAATTTAATTTGTGACATGTATTCTAAATGTTTTAATTATTTTTGGATGTGATTTAATGGGTTTGGTGTGTTTTAAAGCAGAGGTCCAACAAGCGAACCCGAAGCGAAACAAGCGAGTTAAATCTGACAAAATGCTAATTTCCAATTTTACCCTTCCAACGTCCGTTTCCCGCGGCTTTCACAACTAAAGAGGTAGTGTCTCCATACGAGACTCGTCATCGGGCTAATATGCAAAAATGCAATGTCTACAATTTCCCACGCGACGGAAGCGTCTAAGACACCGTGGATCAACTTGAAAATTTTATGCTCTCCCTTTTTGTTGGTCGAATATGAAAAACCCCTTATGTCACTGTTTTGAGTGATTTTTGATGATTTTATCAACACAAAATCAGCCCCCCGAAACAGTCCCAACACAGTAGCAAGTTGCAACCTCAGACACGCACACAGCACACCCAGACAGCCCCTGATTTGTGTGAATGTGGGCAAGTGTTCAGGTCTGATTTTTCAAATAAAAATCACCATAAAGAACACCCAAAATACAATCCCTAATGTCCCCAAAAACTACACAAAAGTAAGTTAACAAAACAACCCTTTAAAGGCCAAAAAAGGGCGACAGTGAATAGATTTTTCTGCTTACTGCTAAGTGGTATAAAAAAATGAAGATGATTTTTTCCCGAGTTCCAAAGTGACAGTGTAACTGTGACTGTAACTGTTGTTACATAGCGATTTTGAAGATTATTTTGACCTTGTGGAAGTCCTAATTTGAGAGAGAGCCTCTAATAAAAATTGTAAGTATGAATGTTAACTATATGCAACGTTTTACAGATTGTGATTTGAAATTCGAATGAAGAAAATATGAATGTTTGAAAATAATTGATCAGTAACTTATAAATATAATGGTCATTATTAACCCATTTTGGTTGAAACATACAGACAATGATACATATTTTAAGAGGTATTTAGTTTTCAAGTTTAAAATCAGATAAAAAAATAGTCAAATTTAGCTTCCTTCACCTGCGCATGATTGTTATACCTATTATTGTCATTTAACATATAAGTGGATAAAATGAAAAGAATTTTTTTTTATTGAATTGAATTGGAAGATTCCTATATATTTAGGCTTTTTAAGAAAAATCACTTTCTGAATAAGAGGGTTAGAATATTTAAAAAGTGATTTAATACAGTTTTTTATGCACCAATCTTTTGTGAGGATAATTCAGTGGCAAAAAATTTAACAAATTTATCCTAGCACTATTTATATTTGGTGGATAAACCACATATTTATAATTCTCAGTCATATTTTTCAATTATAATAACAGTTATAAATATTTAATCATATTTTCTCAGTCACAATGTCAGTTATATACATAATATTCAGTCATATTTCTCATTTATAATTTTACACGCTGGATTTCGCCTTAGGTCCACAATCGAGAATTTGTATGATGAGGCACTAGCGATCCTGCAAAATAAAGGTAGAGTGAGCGGAGATTTTCTACCCACCGGTATGGTGAGTGCCGTAGACACTATGACGCTCAAATTAGTAGTGAAGACGGGCGGTAAATAATAAGTGAGTAGGGTCTGAGGTTACCTTGATCTCCATTGACTGCCGTGAGGGCGGTAGGCCAGTGCTTAGATGGTGGTATACTTTGAGAGCTCAAGTAAGAATGCTTCAGCTTGAATGAGTCGAGACTCTGAGTTCTGCCTCTTTTTATAAGCTATTATGATGTTGGTCTCATTAATACATTAAATGCTTAACTTTTCGGTGCTAAAACGGCTAATCATGTGAGGGGTATTTAATTAAGGTAAAGATAGTTTTCGGTTGGAAAATGAATGAGCTGTCACGTGGGTTTTGACCGAAATTGGGCTTGGAAAATCAATTGGATCATCAGCCCAAACTTGGTCTAGATGTTGTTTTGGCTCTATCTGACATAGGGCCTGAGGTGAAAAGACAAATATTCCATTGGCCTAAATTTAGCCCTACAGTTTTTCCCATACTCTCTAAGTCAATGAGTCATTAGCTTGGGGAGTATTCGACGAGTATGTCGTCTAGGGTTTGATTAAAGCGAGTAAGCGTACCTGGACGCTGATGTCTTTTGGACCTGTCAAAGGCTATACCATGTTGATGGAATTAAATAGATATCAGAGATGATCCTCAATCGACCAGTCCTGGATGATGATGTTGCTTGGACTTGTCAAAATTAACGTCATATTAATGGATAAATAAATATCAGAGATGATCCTCAGTCGACCAAATCTGGATGTTGATCTGAGAGACCGTTATGAGTTTGCGGGGAATGACCCTGCCGACTGGATCATATGAAGGTCTAGGATAATATCCATTCGACCAGACCTGCTGAGGGTTCGGGGGAGTCTTCTTTATCGTCTCGACTAGATAAAGGTTCAGGTCTTGATCTTGACTCGACATGAGCCATGAGGAATGTTCCATTCGACTGAACCAGATGAAAGTCTAGGATAATCTTCGGTCGACCAGACCTGCTGAAGGTCCGGGGGTGTCCTATGTCGTCTGGACCAAATGAAGGTCCGGATCTTGATCTTGACTTGACATGAGCCATGGGAAATATTCTCGTATTTTAAACCAGATGAAGGTTAACGATGATCTCCAGCTGACTGGTTCCTATAGGGACCAAAAGAGTCTTCAATGTCGTTTGGACTAGATGAAGGTCTAGGTCTTGATCTTGACTCGACGTGAGCCATGGGGAATGTTCTCGTCGACTGACCCAGATGAAGGTTCAGGATGAACTCCAGTCGACTGGCTAAAAGACTAATGTCAACTGGACTTGAAGTGCCAAAAAGATAGATGTTGGTCAGTCCAACTGTCTTGATTCACTTTGTCATGTCGATTGAAACTCTATTGTCGCATGTTATTGTTTGTATATCTGAAACCATAAACATGGTTAGTAGCAAGTAAAGAAGAATATTTATACCTGTCGTCTGAAGACTACGTCGATTGGAGCAAATGGTGATCTTGTTTGGTGAGAAATATGCTATGTCGATTGGATTAAAGGGAGATCAAATGCACTTCTTACTATGTCGATGGAAAAATATGGAGATGAAGTCACAAGTGGTGAATGCCTTACTGTCGTCTAGGATATTAGGAAGACAATGGACGAGGTTTGTAAGTTCCATTTTTATTGTAAATGTCTGTGACAAAACAAGTTCAATTGAGTTGTAATAAGTCTTGAAGTTATTGGTGTAATTGGACTGATATTTGGCAAAGCTAGAATATTTTCGTTAGTGCTGCATTCGTTGCAGTGTTCGAACATGTGACGTTAGTGGCACGTTCTCCATTGGTTTCAAACAAAATATTCCAAAGAGAAAACGTTCGTGGTATGTTCGAGGAAGCGTTTGAACAAAACATTCCAGAGAGTCAGCGTGCGTGGTGTGTTCGAGTAGTGTTCGAATGAGTCTTTCCAGTGGACACGCGTTCGTGGTGCATTCGAGTAATCGTTCAAACGCGACTGTGATCTGGACGCGTTTTTCAGCCTTTTCACTTTGAAAAACCCTAGATTTACATCCTACCTATAAATAGAACATGTAGCCACCATCCTCAACGGTTGAAACGCATTTCCCTTGAGCCAAAATCTCTCAAAGCTTTCAACCTTTCTTGATTCCACCATTGAAGAATTCTTTATCTTCTTGTCTTCTTTGTTAATGGTGAGAATATCTCTTTAATAAATCTTCAACACAACCAAACCCAAAATTCCTAATCCTTCAGAGTTCTCAAGGAGGAAGATTGCTAGTCGGAATTCCAGCGTGCATAAGGATTTGATTCACTCAGAGACTTCAGAGGTTCAGAAGAAAATCATGGTGTGCGGGCTTAAGGAGTTCCTTGGCTTCTTACAGTCTAGAGGTACTTGAGTCGATGAAGTTGCCACCCTAGGTCTTGACCATCGCTGTAAGTTTTTCTCTATATAATGGATTGGGCTGGTAGCCGAGATACCCGAAGTGGTTTTTGTACTCGCAAGAGTTTTCCACTTTGTCACCAAAATTATTGTGTTGATTTTATGTGATTGTTTTATTTTCCGTAATTTATTTATTTTTTGAACATTGTGGTTACTTATTGAGTATTTGTAGGCACATTAATTAGGACTTGTCTTAATTAATTGTGATCAATTCCGCATATGGTAAGAACCTAGGTAATCACGAACTTTAAATTGGTATCAGAGCCTGAACTCGATCCTTGACCCATTAGCTATGGGTCATAGTCAACCCCTAAATTATCCCTCATTCTTTGATGAGACTGAATATTTCCATTGGAAAGTTCGCATGAGAGCGTTCCTTAAGTCTTTAGATGAGAGGGTCTGGATGAGAGTAGAGTACTGGTGGAAACCTCCAATAGTTATACTTAATGGGGTCTCTTCATCTAAAGAAAAATTGACCTGGTCCAAGGATTAATTTGACGCTAGCAATAGGAACAACAAGGCAATTAATGCCACACATGGTGATGTGTGCTCTGCTGAATTCCTATGTGTGAGATAAGAATTATTGTTTATCCTAATTGCAATAAGGCGTCATCGTCTAGAGCAGTGCCTAACCCTCATAAACATGAGTTAGGCAAGAAGCATGTTGAGTGTATTCATGTGATTCCTCCATTTGTTCCTCGTCCTATGACCCAATCTTGATCTAGAGGTGTTGTGGGTAAAGCTCGCTCTCATCCGAGGTTTGTGCCTGTGTGCCATCACTGTGGAAAGGCAGGACACAATAAGCCTAAGTGTTACATGTTATACAATCATAAGAAAAGCCTAAGACCGTGTCACCTAGTTTTGACTCTTCAAATCTAGTGTCTCAAGTTTCTACACTAACCAAACAAGCTCAATTCCTTAGTGAGAAACTTGCTGTGTTAACTAGGAATTCTCAAGTGGAAGAGATTCCTAAGAAAAATTGGGTGAGGAAGTAAGATGTCTTCCCATATACTTTTGAATGCCTTGATCCTGACAGGCATGATGAGAGTGCACTTCAGTGTAACTCCTCTTAGAAATTGTATTTATTTTTCCATTGCATGTGTGTGTGTGTGTGTTTTATGTTTTTGCACGTTTATTTTCTTTTCACTGCATATGGGTGTGTGTGTTTTGTTTTTGTTACATGTCCCTTGGTATATAGGATGGAAACCCGAACATAAATTTCATAGCCGATTCCGAATGGACAGTAGTATGATCTGCATCCAGGATACAACTCCACATACCATTGGATATTGACAAGACATGTTGTGTCTTTACATTTTTTTTTTGTGCTGTTAAAACTGAAAAATCAAAAAAAAATTATATAAATTGAAAAAGACCAAAAATATTTTTGTGGTTTGTTCGAGCATGAAAAACATGTGCATGTGATCCCGGTATGTAGGATATATGGTTATGCATGTATAATATGTTTTTATTTTTCTTGATGCTTAATATGCATATGTGTGTGTGATAAAAACTCTTGGTATATCTTGTGCTTGCACTTCACATACACGATTTTATTATGTCAAAGCTTGGTCGCATGTATGAGTTTTTGGACTAGCAATCTAACCTCTATCATACTTTGTTCACTAAATAGTGTGACTTTTGACTAGATGACTTTGCTATCCCCTTATAAAAGCAAAAAGAAATAAAAAAAATATTTTCATGAGACTCAAGTGCAAAAGAGCCAATGAGACCAAATTCAAAATATAAGGGCAAAAACTCTTCACTCGAAAGAGTTGTTATTTATGAGCTCATGATAATTATATATAAAATATCACAACATGCAACCAATGTTACTTAATTCAGGTCCTAGTGGTGCTGGGTTTGAACATCTATTTTGTGGACTTGGTTTGTTAAGAGATGGATTTTTTTGGCTGTGTCCAGCTCATAAAATAAGGTCTTAAGCTTTGATTTGTTGTGCACTTATTTTTCACGCAAGTGCTTGTTATGCTTTGGAATTTATGTCATATACATAAATGTTGTATTTATCCAAATTTAAAGTGATGCATATTATTTCATGTCATAAACAGCTGAATATTGACCGATTATCATTGTATTTGCTTGAAGTGTTGTTTCAGTCAATTTTTTTATAAGCATTTTTTTACCTCATTGTGTGCTTGTGTATGCTCATTGTCTTTGCATACATTTTATTTTGCATATCTATGAATGTTTACTTCCCATATGATTTTACGTTATCTGTATGGGTCTGTTAGTGAGGGGGAGTAAATTCTGTTTTGCATATACTCTTGCATGAGTTACCTCCTGTTGTTTATCCTGGTACCTTCATCATTTGTCATTTCGTGACAAAAAGGGGGAGAGTAGATTAAGGGGGAGTAGTACAATAGAATATCATTTTGATATCTCCATTTTAAGGGGAGTTTAGATTAAGAGGGAGAATGATATCAACTAATTGTACATGCATGAGTGTTATACATGCTTTATGTTATACTTGATAATCCCAATGCTTTTCACGGTATATTGTTGTTTGTGGATGTTTCAAGTAAGCATGTTTTATTGCTGAGGTGACATTTTTTTGAAGACTACTTGGTTAGGTATTAGATCGATTCCTATTGTAAAAAGTCACTGTTTTGATAGTTGACAATTGGCTATTTTCTTTTTGGGTCTATTACTGTAGTCTTTGTATTAGGTAGTGTTTTGTCACGGAATGCCAAAGAGGGAGATTATAAGTTCCATTTTTATTGGCAATTTCCGTGACAAAACAAGTTCAATTCAGTTGTAACAAGTCTTGAAGTTCTTGGTGCAATTGGACTGATATTTGGCAAAGCTGGAACATTTTCTTTAGTGCTGTCTTCGTTGCAGCGTTCGAACGTGTGGCGTTAGTGGCACATTTGATGAGTGGTATTTATATCACTATTTCACACTCATCTAACCTAATATTTTGTATCGAGTTTTGTGAATGTTTTGATGTATTTTGTGTTATTTTGCAGATAAATAAAGTTGGGAAAGCAATGGAAACAATTTGGGGCCAAAATAGAGAAAAATTGACAAAAGGGCAATTCGGTAAATTATCCGCGTCGCGACGCTAGGACTCTACGCATCGCGACGCCTAAAGTGCGCCGGCCATGCTAACGTGCGCCGAGGGACACATGTCAGAATCTGAGTAATTGGACTTGCTAACGTGCGTCGTGACATGTGTCATCATCACAAAGGATCTGTTAAAATATGCCGTCTGCCACGTGTCGAAATATCATTGGACCAAAGCAAACGCGTGCCACGTTTTGAGTTTTCATTGGACCGAATCACCGACGAATCACATGCTGCCACGTGTTAATCTCTCATTGGACCAATCCTAAACGCGTGCCACGTGTCTGATGTTCATTGGACCGAAAGCTCAGCCAATCAACGTGTGCCATGTGTCATCTTCTCATTGCACCACATTTACCGCGTGACACGTGTTATCACCAGATTCTACCGACAGAACACACGTGGTCAACCCGCGTGGACCAAGTCAATAGAGCCAGCGTCGCGATGTAAGAATGAAGTTGGCGTCGCGACGCCAGATGCCGAATTTGCCTATAAATTGAGGCCTTCACCACTTCATTTGGTGTGCTTTCCTGGGGAGCTTTTCCATGTTTTTAGAGGATTGCATCTAGTTTTGTATATATAAATAATATTTTTATTTATGTATTTTAATTTTCAGTAGTAATAATAATAGTAGTTCTTCTTTTTCTTCTCATTTCTTTTATGTTTTGTAGTTAATTTTCCACTAGGGAAGGGTGAAGCTTTTATTATTTTAATTTAGATTAATCTCCCTTAATTATAATATAGAAATTATAATTCAAATTAAAAAGATTACCGCCTTAATGGTTGGTTTTATTTATTTGACATAAAGTGGCACCGCCTATATGGCCGGTCTTTAGGTGACAGATAATTACCGCCTATATGGCTGGTTTTTGGACAAATAATAATACCGCCTTTATGGCTGGTCGGACTTAATTAAAATCTAATTTAATGAGGATACCGCCTTTATGGTTGGTCGGTAATATCAACGTTCTCCATTGGGTTCGAATAAAATATTCCAGAGAGCAAACATTCATTGTACATTCGAGGAAGCATTCAAACAAAACATTCCAGAGAGCAAGCATGCGTGGTGCGTCCGAATAGCATTCGAATGAGTCTTTCCGGTGGGCATGCGTTCGTGGTGCGTTCGAGTAATAGTTCGAACGCGACTATGATCTGGATGCGTTTTCAGCCTTTTCACTTTGAAAAACCCTAGATTTATATCCTACCTATAAATATAACATGTAGCCACCATCCCCAACGATTGAAACACATTTTCCTTGAGTCAAAATCTCTCAAAGCTTTCAACCTTTCTTGATTCCACCATTGAAGACTTCTTCATCTTCTTGTCTTCTTTGTTAATGGTGAGAATATCTCTTTGATAAACCTTCAACACAACCAAACCTAAAATTCCTAATCCTTCAGAGTTCTCAAGGAGGAAAATTGGTAAACGGAGTTCCGGCATGCATAAGGATTTGATTCACTCAGAGACTTCAGAGGTTCATTAGAAAACTGTGGTGTGCGGGCTTAATGAGTTCCTTGGGTTCTTACAGTCTAGAGGTACTTGAGTCAGTGGAGTTTCCACTTCGTCACCAAAATTATTGTGTTGATTTTGTGTGATTGTTTTATTTTCCGTAATTTATTTATTTGTTGAACATTGTGGTTGCTTGTTGAGTATCCGTAGGCACATTAATTAAGACTTGTCTTAATTAATTGTGATTAATTCCGCATAGGGTCAGAACCTAAGTAATCACGAACTTTCAAGGTTCATTTTAGTCAAAGAAGAGCAAGTGCCTTCATTAGCTGTATGTCAGATATATAGGTTACTGATCTTCAAGGAAGGCTATTCTTTTCCTTTAAGAATGTCCCCAGTCGACCTCAAAGTTTCCTCCTCTCATAATGTCCCCAATCGACCACAATGTTTGCTTGTTCTTATTAGTTGGGCCCTCATTGGGTTCCATGATATGGGCTTTGTAGGTTTTTGGCCTATTGCTCAGTTTACACTGTACCCTAGCGAATGTTTCGAGACGTCCTTTGGCGGGAAAATGAAGCGCCAAAAAGAAAGGTGAGTAAAATAGGTTTTGGAGGCTCATTTTCCTTTATTTGCGAAAAAAATTATCGTCTTGCAAGCTTGAAGAACTCTCGTCATCTTCAAGGTATTCTTCAGAACTTTTCTTGTGATATTTAGTTTCTTCAAGTGTTCATAGAGTAGCTTCAACCTTGATGGAGGCAAAATCTATTGAATTAGAGATTGACCCTGTTGGAGAAGAAGCCACTGCTGTTGTCGACGCTTCTAATAAATTCCCATTGTCTGAGGGTCTTAAGGACTGATTCTCTTTTGTTTGTAATCAATTTTTTTTTGTGGTAAACAATATGAATGAAGATGTTTGTTGATTCCATCTCTCATTTTTCCAAATTTCAATTATCACAATGTCGTGTTGTCTTTTGAAAAATAAATATTAGGAGAATCGTCCCCGAGTATGACGTACATGATATAGATAGCACGGTCCTTGTCTCTCAGTCAAAATATAGTCACTTGTCGAATGGATATTTTATGACTAAAGTGTTGATATCATCTGTAGAATTGCTTGGGAGGGTTCGATATCCTTTCCTTGTGTAAACTGAAGGAACCTTCTCCTTTGTTCCTCTTATCTTCTTCCCATTTGATCTCAATTTGGGCTCGGGACATGACATGATCTATAGTGTAGCAACAGAACTTTGTTAGCTTTTTATAAAACCCACTGTCCGCTAGCAGCCCATTCTTGAAGGCTTCTACAGCAGTCGGCTGGTGGAGATCCGGAATGGAAATTCTCTCCTTATTGAAACGCGCTATGTAGCCTCGCAGAGGTTCTCCATTTCTCTGCTGAATTACATTGAGGTCGTCTGCGGTTTTCTCGAGCCTACAAAAGCTGGCAAAGTGCTCCATAAACTTATCTGCTAGTTCTTGATATGACCCAATGGTCCGGTAAAAAAGATTGATGAACCAAGTGAAAGCGGGACCTGTCAATGTCTCTCCAAATCCTCTGCATATCCCACATTCTCATTGATGTGGAGCCAAACCTGTAGACATCATCTTTTATTTGTAGTGAATCACATGGTCGTCTGGGTCCGTGGATCCATTATAACTTCATATCTGGTGGGCTGAATTTCCGTGGAAGTTCAATGGAAGTAATGGTCTCTAAGAAAAGAGTATATAAAATAGTGCCGACTCGGCTTTTTTAACTGGTAGCCTAACATCTGGTATGCTGGACATAATTGTTTCTTTGAATTCCTTCATTTCCTTCTACATTGATGAGGTGACTTGCTGTGCTCCGTCGGTTGGAGAGATATGGTGACCTCTCTGGTAACTTTATGGATAGTTGTCTGATGGCGGATTGTCGCTCGCCCCATCGTTGAATGCTCCCAATAGTTTGGTCTAAATGTTAGATTTGCTGGGATGATCGGGAGTTTCTCGTTGCTGGGAGGTTGTGGAAATTTATTCTATTTGCTTCTGAATATTTGTATTGGAACTTCGCATGACAAGATTTTCTTCTTCCAACGCTCTTAAACGTTCTTGTAGAGCGGCTAATTGCGTGATCATAGGATCTGGTGTCTGCTCGCTACCATAAGTCATGAGTGGTTGTGTTGAAAGAGTTGTAGACTAAAAGATATTTGCTTGCTATAAATCGCTAAGGCCCCACGGTAGGCGCCAAATTGTAGACACTGGATTTTGTCTTAGGTCCACAATCGATAATTTGTATGATGAAACACTAGCGATCCTGCAAAACAAAGGTAGAGTGAGCGGATAGTTTCTACTCATCAGTGTAATGGGTGTCATAGGCACTCCAACGCTCAAATCAGTAGTGAAGACGAACGGTAAATAAGGGGTGTGCAAGGTCTGAGGTTACCTTGATCTCCGTTGACTGCCGTGAGGGCGGTGGGCCAATGCTTAGAGGGTGGTATACTTCGAGAGCTCAAGTAAGAATGCTTCAGGTTGAATGAGTCGAAACTCTGAGTTCTACCTCTTTTTATAAGCTATTATGATGTGGGTCTCATTAATACATTAAATGCTTAACTTTTTGGTGCTAAAACGACTAATCACGTGGGAGATATTTAATTAAGGAAAAAATATTTTTCGGTTGGAAAATGAATTAGCTGTCGCGTGGGTTTTGACCGAAATTGGGCTTGGAAAGTCAATTGGATCATCATCTCAAACTTGGTCTAGGTGTTGTTTGGGCTCTATCTGACATAGGTCCTGAGGTGAAAAGATAAATATGTCATTGGCCCAAATTTGGCTCGTACAATAATGATAGTTACAAATACTCAATCGCAGTTATAATATCATTTTACATATTTAAAAATATATTTGAACATCTCCAAACCTTAAAAAAGAAAATCAATGTTCAGGTGAACAATTAGCTAAAAATATATTTGAAGTTTAACCCTTAAAAAAATCATAAATAGTAACCAAATTTCACTGCTAATTGATTCAAACTGTAAAAACTAATCACTTATTAATTAGCTCGTTATATTCTCTATTTTAATATATTTATTCTTATATTTACTATTAATATTTTCTTTTCCTATCTTTGAGATTCCTTCAAGGAAAAAAAAGAAACAATTTGACTTATTGATATAAGTTAGCACATGACATATAATATAAAGACAATGATTAAAAAAAATTAATATTTTTTTATTTTCAAAAAAGAAAAAGAAAAAGAAGAATAACATTGAAAAGTAAAATATGAATATAAATATATTTAAAATTAGCTTAGTAATATACTTTGAATTAATATAAGAATAAGTGTAGAAAATCTCTGTTTTTATAAAATTTGGTGATGTTGAAATAATTTCTTAATAATTTTTTAAAAAAGAAAAAAAAAATTACAAAACCCAAAAAAAATTAATATTAACCTACCAAATAAAGACGTGACATGCCTAAGAAAGCGACACGTGGAGTATAAGGCACGGTCGGCATGGGATTAGACTTAACTTCACACCACTTGCCCGCGCAGCGCCTCTCAGTCTTTGTGTCAGTCTATCGGTATTTGAAAGTTCAAAAACATCAAGCCGTCGAAGCCCCGCACAAATTCACACTCAATGCTCTCTCTCTCACAACACACTCCACACTGTTCTAACGGAACTCTCTCTTCACCTTACGCCGTTCCGTTTTGAGCTAACCAGCCACGCTCACTTGCTCTGCTCTCTCTTTGTTTTGTCTAAAGATCTGGTAACGGAGATTTTCATTTTCTCTATTTTCAAAAAAAAAAAAAAAAAAAAGAAGAAGCTGAAATTATATATTACAATGCGTGATCTTCTCGGATCCTTCCTTTTGTTACGAGATTTTCGATCTGGATTTCGTCCGCATTACACGTTCTTTTTTTGAAAAACAAATTAAAAAAGAAAATTATTTCTAGATATTTTTTTTATGAGTGTAAATGGAGACGTTTCAGCGACGGAGATCAAAGATTACGAGCCTTACTGGTGATTTGCTTCAACCTTCATTCCGTGAAGGTCAGCTCTTTTCTCTCTTGTTTCAAATATTATGCTGTTTGGTTCCCGAGAAAATCGAGTTAAAAATAGCATTTTTAAAATGTCGTGTTCTTTTTCTATTTTTTTAAATTTTTAAATAACATTTACTTTCCGCAAACGGAAAGGAAGAAAAATAGAAGTACATAATGTTTCAATTATTTAGCTGAATTTGGTGGAGGATTTTGTAAATATTTCTAATTTTGAAATTTAATGTTTCATATTATTTTTATTTTTTGAATTTTCTTGGCAACCAAACAGAGTTTTTCTCCTTCTTCTTTTTCTGGCTTTATCTTGCAGTTGTGCGCAATGTAGAGGTCGACAGCTAAGTTTGTATTTTGGCTTTGCTTCTACTTTTGATAAAGTATTGTGTTTTTTTGACTGCTTATTGACTTTTTCTATAGTGGCATCAACATGATTTGGGTTGTTTCTTTAATAAGTTCTATGGTTATGATGTGATATAATTGCAATGATTTGCCATTGTTTTGTCTTAAAACTGTTCTCTTTCATTTATATAATTACTTCTCCCTGAATTATTATTAATTTTTTTCAAGGCTTGATGTATAATTTTATTATTGAAGGTCTGTGTTAAATTTTACTGTATAATTCAGGCTTTTCCATTTATTTAGTTCTGGATAAACCTTCCTAATGTTGTTGATAGGATTCATTTCCAGGAAACATGCAGGCACAAAAACTTCCAAATTTTCCAAAGTTGGCCTCTGATTCTAGTTCCTGCAATAGTGATACTACAGATGATGATTCGGTGCGCTGATTTTCCTGTTTTTGTTCATTAAGCATATGCTTTTGATTTACTCATATGTTTCTTTTCAAATATCAAGTGTTAAACCTTAATACAATCATGTTTTCTTCTTCAGCCTCTCTTATCTTTTTCTTTTATACAAGCATCTGTTCACATTGTTTAAAGTAACTGACAGATAATTCTAAACCGATGCATTTGCTTCTTGTAGTTGATGTTTGAGTTTAAGAGGAGATCTTTAAAACAAGCAGTTAGAACACCAATGAAGAAGTTGTTAGCCAAAGAGATGTCAAGAGAAAATGAATCCAAGAGAAGATCACCTAGTGTTATTGCCCGATTGATGGGTCTTGATGGGCTTCCAGTTACACAGGCTATTCATAAGCAACATAAAAGATCTGCAGAGAATTATCAACCTTGGACAGCCTCATCAGAAAAAGCTCAAAGGAGTGCCACATCATCTGGCCGCCGATCTTTCAGGAAGAGCTCAAAGGAGGAGCAAGAATTTAAAGATGTTTTTGAAGTTCTAGATACATCAAAGATGGAGATTTGTAGCAACTCGTTACAGGAGAGTTCAAACTCAAAGCACTCTGAGTCTGAGATGCTTTTTATTAAGCAGAAATTCATGGAGGCTAAGCGTCTTTCAACTGATGAAAGGTTTCAGGATTCGAAGGAATTCCAAGATGCACTTGAGGTGCTAGACTCCAACAAGGATCTTCTGTTGAAATTTCTTCAACAACCAGATTCATTGTTCACAAAGCATCTACATAATCTAGGTGCTTCTCCCCAGTCCCATTGTGGTCATATATCAGCAATGACACCATCATATGCTCAAAAGTACGAAAGCAGTGATCTGGACTGGAAAGCAGAGAGAGAAACTCAATGGAAGAGTCACTGCAGATCTTCTCAGAAACATCTTGATAGTCTTTCTGGTCACTGTTCCGGCGGACATGCTACTCAGAGTTTGAATAAACCAACAATAGTCCAATTAGAAGGGAAAGAAGAACTTTCTGTTCTCCCTACAAGAATTGTTGTACTGAAACCAAATGTTGGAAAGGTGCAGAATGCTATCAGAACTGTCTCATCACCTCATTCTTCTCATGCTTATCCATCAGATTCTAGAAAGCGCACAGAACTTCCAGGCATGAATAATAGGGAGACAGAAATATTGGAGAAGAAATACAGTCCTGATGATGTAGGTTTTTCTAGACATAAGTCCAGAGAATCAAGACAAATAGCTAAGGAAACCACTAGGCAGATGAGAAATGATTTAAGCAGTGGTTTGATAAAGTTTTCAACTTCTGGATCCAAAGGATATGCAGGGGATGATAGTTCAAGCAATTTGTCTGGGAACAAGTCTGTAAATGAATTAGAGGTGAAAACATTGGCTTCCAATCATGGCTTTATCAGGCATCGCAGATCCAGGTCTTCTTCGTCCCATTCTTCAGAATCATCTGTGACTAGGGAGGCCAAGAAGAGACTATCAGAGAGATGGAAGATGTCTCACAAGTCTCAGGAACTGGGAGTGATTAATAGGGGCAGCACATTGGGTGAAATGCTTGCTATGTCTGACAGGGAAGTTGGGCCAGCAAATGTGGATACGATGATTGGTCAGGGAGGATTCGGTGACAAATGTGATGACAATAGTGGATCAGCTGGGTGGATCGAACCTTTGGGTATTAGCAGTAGGGATGGCTGGAAGGATGGTAATATTAGAAAGCTAACAAGATCAAGATCTCTTCCATCTTCTTCTACCCTTGGAAGTCCTAAAACAAGCATGCGCTATGAATCTTTTCGTGATGATCGCTATATGATACCAAAGGAGACCGTAAAGTGCGAAAGAGGCAAGGCAGTGATGGGAAATTTCAACCAGAGAGAGGGTTCATCTAGTAGAAGTTCAAGATCCAGTCGTAAGAAATATCTGTCTTCACAATGCACAAGTAAGGAGATTAATGACACCTCACCAGATACTCATTTCTTCCATTATCAAGTTGAGAGAAACTTAAAAGAGGAGGATCCATCTGAAGAAACTGTTATTGCTTCGGAGCCATCCCTGAGTATTGCTGCAGAAACAAATTCAGTTCCCGAGAATGTGTTGGATGTGAGATGTGACAATATGGTCATACCTTCTGGATCGCCAAATCCAGAATTCTCAGCTTCTTTGTTGCTTAATGCTGATTCGTCTACTGGTGACTTGGATATCTTAAGTTCAAAGGTGGGGATTCGATTTTTTTTTATGTCGCGCAAATTATTATTGCAGTAATACTAGAACTAGAAGTTGTGGTACTTTATTCCTTTCAAATCCCATAACTGGTGAGTCGTGCTAACTGATAAAGACCTTGATTGTCCTCTTCTCTATTAATACATTAAAATGTCTAATCAGAATGTTAGATGCATTTTGGTCTTTTATCATCCATCTTGGATAGACCATTAGCTAGATTATGCATGTGCATCAATGCTTGTTTTCAGAAATGTCGATTTGTAGAATAACAATTTCCCAAGATTCCTTTCTTTTGCTTGCTTGCTTGATATTCAGGCATAAAAAAATTGTAGGAAATTTATCCTTGTTCTCTCGCTCGCTTATCATAAACACTTAGATTTATATCTCATTTCTTCACTAATGGAAGTTGAAATTTTTTCTTCGTTAAACTAATTTAAAAGTTTGTTTCATGAGTTTCTTTTAATTTCAGTCTTTGTTTATATACCAGGAACCATCAGATGGACCTTCTAAGGAAGTACCTATGCATCAACCCCTATCGGAACTGGAATCTCCAGCAAGCTCTAAGGAGGCCGATCAGCCCAGTCCGGTTTCAATACTAGAAGCTCCTTTTGTGGATGATTTGTCATGTGGTTCTGAATACTTTGAGAGCGTTAGTGCTGATCTCCATGGTAAATTAAAAATCTGTTACTGTTTGCGCTCATCTTGACATTACATGCTACCAATTTCAATTTCCATAAACTTTATAGGCATAAACTCTCATTTATGTTGCCCTTTTTCTAGAACGATTATGAAGTTACTACTAGACTTTTTCATCTGATAATTTAACATCACTGCTTTTACTTCTCTTTCCTTATTTTGCTTCTTTATCATAGTAGGTGTTTATTTTAGATAGTAGAATCAGGTTATGGATTGGGCACAGAGGGCTTCTTGGAATATGCCTCTTGACATCAAATAATCATAAATAATAAACAGATTAAACATTAAAATTTTACAGAGACATAAGAAATCAGGAAGTCGAGAAACATGGAAGAAGTGTAAAAAGTAATGACTATAAAGCGTCTGCGAAATACATTAAAATGCTGACAGAATCAATAGCTTTTTCTTTTTGATATACGAGAATCATTTTCCCCCTTTTACTACTTTTTAATCTACTAATTTTTCTATACGCTGATGACAGCCATTTCCGAAGTACCCTTAAATCGAAAACTGTGAGGGATGGTCTGATCTCCTGAGGGCTGCCTAGAATGCGTACTTTTCTATTTTCAGCCAAGTAATAGATGGAATTACCAAAAACCTGTCAAGTAAAAGTAAAGTACATTTAAATAACTTTTCTGAACCAGTGTTGCTCTAGTTGTTCCAAGTATCAAGCGTATGAGATTTATTAAAATGGCTGCAAGGAAATATTCAAGTATGGTTTATTAAAATGGCATTGAGCATATGAGATTTATTAAAATGGCTGGACCGGTTTCCCATTCCTTTAAACTCTTCCCGTCGATATTCAAGTCTGGCTTTGCTAAAGAAACTGCTAGTTAGATAAAGCATAGGTTTAAAATTTAGTAAGGATTGATCGAATCCTACAGTCAGTTTGTTTCTTGAACATCGTGTATCATTAGCCTATCACTGTCCTTGTAATGTTGCAATTTTGAATGATTGTTGAATAAATTCTGGGAGAGGTGTAGTTTTTTGCCAGCTCCTGCTTCTTGCTCTTAATTTTTATTTTTCCCATTTGTGGTGCCAGGTCTTCGAATGCAACTTCAACTACTGAAGTTGGACAAGTTGGAGTCAGAGGCATACACAGAGGGAGCTATGTTTATTTCAAGTGATGAAGATGCAGAGGAAAAATCCGTTGGATTTATAGATGAGAAGAGCACATTTAACCCCGAGGAGAACTGGGAATATTCTTATATAGTTGATGTCTTAATCCACTCAGGTTTCAATGATGTCAACCTGGATACATTCATGACAATATGCGATTCTCCAGAATGCCCTGTGAGCCCCTCGGTGTTCGAAGAACTTGAACAGGAGTATTCTAATCTGACTTCTTTATCAAGATCAGAAAGGAAACTAGTGTTTGATTTTATAAATGCTCAACTCCTGGAAATCCAGCAGCATTTTATGGATCCACATCCATGGGTGAGGACAGTGATAAGAGTGCCGTCTAAATGGAGTGAAAATGTGCTCCCAGACAACCTGCACGCGTTGCTGATGAGCCAACGTAAGAAAGTCAACAATGACGCAGGCGAGAAGGTGCTGGCAAGAGAGTCGCAGTGGCTGGATATTGGAGACTACATTGATGTAATAGGTAAGGAAATCGAAATACTGTTGATAGATGAGGTAGTAGCAGATGTAATGGCAATGTAAAAGTAAAGTTGATTTCACTGTAGGAAGTTTAGTTACATATATACACACAAATGAAGTGATGGAATGATCATTTCATTTGGAGGTACATAAAATGAGTTAATATATATTTACATAAAAACAAAAATCAGAAACCCAGCTCATGAAGAGAGAGAGATGACAATAGAGATGCTTTAAATAAGAATCCAAAGTTGTTGCTTCGTGCTTAAAATTAGGACCTCTATATATGGATGTATGAATTGCTTTACGAGCACATTTGCTATAGTGTGACAAATGAATGAGAAATAAGAAGAGCCCTAGCTAGATCATATATTATTATTAATCAAAATATTCCATATACCAAGTTATTACAATCTGCAGATAGAGCACAATGCGAATAAAGTAGCTGTCCTGTCTGGTCAAGAGAAAGTGTACAAGAGATCAGACCATTTATTAGTAATTCTATTTGTACAAGAGAAAGTGTTTAAACTGATAAGACTATTTTTCTACCAAATAAATCTGTCTGGTCAGGATCGGTAAATATTAATTGATGTAATAGACCACAATCAAGAAATAAGGTTGGGGTTAGAATAATGGCTTCACTTGGAAAGGTTATTTCTAATGGCTTGCAATTGGCTAAATCTATAAAGACTTATGGTATGTCATAAGAAACGTGACACTTTCAATAAGCTCTTTCTCAAGAAATTTCTTTACAATATGGGTTCTTTTTATCACACTTCACACTGGTTAATTAATGATCCAGCTGCCTTCCATTGCCCCCAATCTTTAATCTTTATTATCAAAGATTAATCCCCACCATTGCCACCATTTTCAAAGGTTTGATGAAACCATAAAAAATGGCCAAAATAACTTAAGGTAGGAACTACTCATTTGTTAACAATTTGAGACAGAATTTTACTATAAATAAAGAGCTCATTTGAGAGCTCAAACCATCCCAACAACTAAGTTTCATGTAAAGAAAGCTTTGATAGTGTAAGTGAGTGAGGTTTCTTTTGTAGAGTTTTAAATACTTTTAATTCTGTTCTTGTAGTAATAGAATTCGATTTTTCCTCATAAACACTCTTCAGTGATCAGATAATCACAACAAGTGTTATTATGAACTTTGGTTATATATTGGGGGTCGTAAAACCAAAGAACAGAACTCGGTTAGGAAAATTCAGATTTCGGGAAAGTTCTCAAAAATCAATTTTGAACATACTATCAGTTTGTTCATGTCGAGACGTGCACGATAATATTTTCCGGCGACCAAATGGAGGTCAACCAACCTGCACTCGCCAGGTAGAAGACATTCCATGGCTCCCACGCGTACACGCGCCAGTTGAAGGTTGAAGGCGACCATGTCAGCAGTCACGTCATCAGCCACGTCAATATTTCCAGTCCAGTCAGCAACCATGTGTCAGCCACGTCATCTTCCATGTGTCATCCACGCATTGGACACGTCACTTGACACGTCAACATTTTGGACCACTTTTCCACGTCAGCAGCCGTGTCTGCATAACTGGAAAATTTATTAAGCCCCTTAAAGTCTCTAAAATTGATATTTTAACCCCAGAACTTTTAGAAATTTATAAATTGACCCATGAGCAGGACCAATAAAGAGTCAAATCCACTATTTTTGATCGTTTCAATCCTAACAGTGACCTCTGATTTGTGAAAATCAGCCCCGATTTTATCTTATTTTCATTTTAAAATTTAAACTTAAAATGGAAATGGAAGATTCATCTTCTGGTACAATGATCAAGATGACAACAACCAATTACTCCCTCTGGAGGCCTCAGATGATAGATTATTTGCACTGCAAAGTGCAAAGATCTGTTCGATATAATCGAGGTGAAATGAGTGAGACTAGATTCTGTCAAAGAGAGTGACTGAAATAAACTCAACAACAGAACTCTCGGTCGGATTAGGCAGTAGATCGACCACAGTGTCTTCCATCATGTAGCACATGATACCAATGCTTACGAAATGTAGATGAAGCTGTAAGACATGTACCAAGCCAAGACTGCTCAGAATAAAGCCTTAATAATGAGGCGTTTGGTGAATTTGAAGCTATGTAGTGGAACTTCCGTTGCAGAATACACCAATGAGTTCTAGAGCCTGGTGAACCAGATGTCTGCAGTAGACATGCAATTAAGGGATGAAATACAAGTCATTATACTACTTAGTTCTATTCCTGATAACAAAGACATTGATGGTTACTCTTAGCAATTCGGCTCCAGGGGACAAACTTACCATGGCTATGGTAAAAGATGCCCAGTCAAATGAGGAGGCCAAAAGAAAAGATGTGGGCACAGATCAGACACGAGCCCTTGTCACGGAGAATTGAGGAAGACAACGAGATAAAAATCGAGGTAGAGAGAGAGGTAGAAGCAAAAGTAGATGAAAATCCAGAGACGGAAGAAGCCTACTTATAAGTGCTACTATTGTGGCATATAATGTCACATAAAGAAGAATTGCTGAAAGCTACAACGAGAGCAGAGTCAAGGCAATTCCCAACTGAAGAAAAATGATGCAGATATATTAGTAGTTGTCTCAAGAGATGTAGCTATCTGCTCTATCTAGGAAGAAACATGCATTCACACCGTAACTCATGATGTTGAGTGGGTAGTAGATACTATAACATCATACCACATCACCCCTCACAAGGATTTCTTCACAACATACAAAGCATGAGACTTTGGTGTAGTGAAGATGTGAAATATCAGTTCCTCTCAGATAATGGGAATTGGTAATATTCAAATGTGGATAAATACAGGGTATACAATAACTGAAGGATGTGAGACATGTTCCATAACTTCGACTCAATCTACTCTCGGAGGTAGCCCTTGAAAAGGTACCATGGTCGTCGCCTGATGACATATTTACGGCACTTTATACAAGATTCATGTGAAGATGTGTGCAAAAAGCCTCAATGTAGCTAAACATGAGGCTTCTCAAAATCCATAACACCAAAGACTCAGTCACATGAGTGAGAAATGGTTGTCTATCTTGATAAAGAAGGATCTCATCACTGTCTTGAAGAATGCTACTATAGATCCTTGCAAAAACTGTCTGTTCGGTAAGCAATATATAGTCTCTTTTAATTTCTTTTCTACGAGAAGATCAGAGTTGCTCAGTCTAGTACACTCTGATGTTTGTGGTTCCTTGGAGGTTAATTCACTAGGCGGTAACAAATACGTTATGACTTTTATTGATGATACTTCTTGGATAGTGTCGATGTATTTTATGAAAAAAGAATTAGGTCTTGGATCATTTCAAACTGTTCCATGCCATGGTAGAGCGTGAAGTAGGGAAGAAACTGAAGTGCCTCTGTACAGATAATGGAGGCGAATACACGTCTAGAGAGTTCGATGCCTACTGCGGAAGATACAATATTTGACACGAAAGGACTGTTCCACGCATCCGACAAAATAATGGTGTTGCTGAAACAATGAACCGCATCATTATGGAGAACGTCAGAATCATGATCAACATGGCTAAGCTGACAAAGTCATTCTAAGGAGAAGCTGTTCGTGCCGCTTGCTACCTGATCAATAGATCACCATATGTACCATTGAATTTTGAGATTCCAGAGAAATTGTGGTCTGGTAAGAATGTTAGTGTTTCTAGAACATGCCAAAGATCTTTAAGAGTGATTCATGTGTGAATTAATCAAATGGAGTTGCGGAAAAAGGCTCACCTTGATCGGTTTTAGGCTTTCAAAAATCCGTTGAATGTAGTAGCTCGGAGCTTGAAGATGAGTTCCAAACTCTCGGGTTAGTCTCTCTATCACCTTGATTCACTCCTCTAAGTGCTAGCTTGAACAAATTGAAAGAGAAAATTTTCCTCCAAGGAAGCAACTCATTCGGCCAAGAGAGAAAGATATTGGGAGAGATGAATAGTTAGGTGTTTCAAAAACAAGTGTGTGTTTTATATGGTTTCAAAAACCATGTTGGATAAAGGCAAGTGGTTTTGGAAAAACCATTTACTTTTTGCCAACTACCACCATCACATTTTGACAAGTGATGTGATTGGTGGGTCCCACCCAATTACATTCAAAATTCAAGTGGGATTAGACAACACACTACGGGCTCGGTTACGTTTAATCCGATTAAACGAATTTTCCGTTGCTACGTAATTAAATCCAATTTAATTAAATAATAATGTCTAGCAAAATTATTACGGAAGTCGCTCGCGAATTAATTTTAAATTAATTCGTTTGCTTGAATTAAAATCTAATTTTAATTTCGCATTGAAATCTAATTTCAATTAATATATCTAATATATTATTTTAGCCCAATTAAATAAATTAAATAGTAAAATCTAATTTAACTATTAATTTTATTTTACCGATTAATTCCAAATTAATAGCGTTCTCTCTTCTCGACGAATTTAATCCCAGATAAATTCTCGACGCAATTAATCCCAGATTAATTCTTTCTCTTTTAATTAATCCCAGATTAATTATTACCGTAATTAATCCCAGATTAATTTTCTCTCTCATAATTAATTCTCAGATTAATTATATGTTCGAGTCAAATGTCATCGGTGAATCTTCAGGAGGCGACCCAAGAGATTCCTGGATATGTTGGTAGTAAATACGGTTATCGGACTATCTGAATACGTGCGTACCTAGTACCACGTTCTTACAGATTTACAAGACATGGCTGGCTTCTAGCAAAACACCGTGCCTACCTAATTCTCCAGAAATATATTCAACATGGAATATACATAATCTATATCAGGCGTAGTTTACGTAGTATCGCGTATTACGATCCAGTATCGGATGTCACATGCTAGGCCTGAGGCTGGAATTGTGTCTGCCCCGTACGAAGCATATATCAGATTAACAACAACTAGTCTCTTTAATCGGATAATCATGACCTTGTCATATTATCCCGATAACTGCAACATTTAATAGAGTACCAGTTCTGTATCCCTGCGTGATCATCATCTACATATTACTGAAGTGATACTACCATCTTGACATCACACCTAATACACTACGATTCTCAGTATACCCAGAAGAGGCGTACACAGTACCTGTTAAATCCCCGGACGACCAAAACCAAAGTAATACTGATTGTCGCAAGTATTAACGATGCAAGTCTCAGGTTAAGACCAAATACACCTACCCTGATTCGGACTCCCATAGACACATAGTAATACTACCAATGGGATTCCGAGGGGTCTATCCAAAGCGAAGCTGTTTCCGTACCATCGGTAAACAGAACCTCCTATTGCACTTGCATGAGTATCCAATACCCAAATATATGAGAACTATGCCGTTACGCTTCCATAACACGCACAAGTGTAACACTAGCCTATTTCGTATTATCGATGTCTAGTCTCGATAATACTACGACTAGGGATATTTAATGATTAAACCTTAGTGGATTAATACTGTCTCATATCTTATTAATCCGGTACTAATCATATGGACTTTTATCATTTATATATCCCGGTAATCCAATTACAAATGATAAAATAGCAATTTCCTTTGTCACATAGTTAATTTGTACAACAACACCATGTTCTGTACAAATAGTGATGCTATGGGTCATAATTGTCCAACAATCTCCCACTTGGCCAATAGCCAATCACTCAGATGTTCTCCACTGAACTATGTACGGGTCGCTCAAACTTTTGCTGAGAATTAGCTTTCGTCAGCGGATTTGTAATGTTATCATCTGATGCGATTTATTCGATCATCTCATTGCCACGATGTATGATCTTACGAATCAGATGAAACGATTGAAGTACATACTTGGATCGTTGATGAGACCGCGGTTCCTTAGCCTGTGCTGTAGCCTAGCTCAGCTGCTAACAGAACTACTCCTAATCTAATTAGGAATATTATAGATCCAAAATGCTTCTTTTGCTACCTCAGCTGCAACAATGTTACGTATTTGTTGTTTATTCGGCAACAACATCTTGCTTGGAAGATTTCCAGCTTAGTGTTCCGTTATTCAAACTATATAGTACCCTTTATTGCGACTTACAGTCGTCTTTATCGGTTTGGAAATTTACAGCGGTAAACCCAGTCACCTCAAGTTCTCCTTCTCCATAGCTTACGAAAGCATCTTTAGTTCATCTAAGATACTTAAGGATGTCCTTAACATCAATCCAGTGACCATCACATGGATTGGCCTGATTGTGACTCCATATGCTCAAAGCGTATGAGACACCGGGTCACGTACATATATTTCAATGTATAAGTTCTCGGAGAATCCCAACAACTTTTAGATCTATCTCAGTAGATCCTTATTCCTAGAATAAAGGTTGTCTCTCCCAAGTAATCTACGGAGAATTTTTATGAAAGCCAAGCTTTCACCGATTGTTTTATGGGAATGTCATTTCCAAGAAATGATATGTCATCATTATATAGGACATTCATTTTCAGTGCGCTCCCACTAACCTTCTTATATACACAAGAATCATCTTCGTTTTGAATTAAATCATATATCATTATGATTACATCAAAACGATGATTCCAAGAATTAAATGCTTGCTTCAATCCATAAATGGATTGATTTAACTCGCAAACCTTGTTTGCATGTTTTGGCACGACAAAACTGTCAGGTTATTGTAAACACCCTCCAAAAGGTTTCCGTTTAAGGAAAGCGGTTTTGATGTTAAGCTGCCATATTTCATAAATGAAATACGCAACATTCGCAAGCATTATCCAAATGGATTTAATTATGGCAACGGGTAAAAGGTTTCGTCGTAATCGACACTATGTTGATGACGATACCTTTTTCGCTACAAGCCTATCTATGTACGTTTGTATGTTGCCATCCATGTTTGTCTTCCTTGAAGACCCATATAGTACCAATAGGCACAATGCCTTCTCGTACATCAACCAGTGTCCAAACTTAGTTGCTATACATGGAATCCTTTTCGGACTTCATGGCACTTTGCCATAAAAGGGAGTCGATACCTTGTATCACTTCCTCATATGTAGTCGGTTCGTCTTCCTCAATAAGATTGACATCTACATGAGGTGATATCAGAAACCCATACCTCCCAGGTTGTTTTCTGACTCTCTCCGACCTACGCGGTTCTTGTGTATTCGAAGATTATTGGTACAGTTTCATCCCTGATGAGCTGTTGGTGTTCCGTGAGGACTCGGTGCCTGAAATAGTATTACTCCGATTTTCATTGAGTTTTACTTTCCTCCCACTTACCACTGCATTTAGGAATTCCTTTTAGGAAAACCGCATGGAGAGCAACAATTACATTGTTCTCTTGTGAGCTGTATAAGTACTATACTTTGGTTTCCCTAGGACAACCCACAAATTAGGCACTTATCCGATTTGGGTTCTAGTTTGGTATCATCCAAATATATGCCCAGCATACCCAATTCTTCAGGAATGAGAAACCCAGTTTCATTCTTGTTTATATCTAATATGAAGTATGTCTAACAGATTTTCATGGAACCTTATTCAAAATAAGTATTGCACTGTTTAATGCGTATCCCTAGAAGGAAAATGGTAGCTCAGAGTGACTCATCATTAACCTTACCATGTCCAATAAAGTTCGATTTCTCTGTTCGGACACACCATCAAATTGAGGTGTTCCGAGAGGAGTCCACTATGAAAGAATACTATACTCTTTCAAGTAATCAAGAAACTCATATGTTAAAGTATTTTACACTATGGTCCGACCGTAATGTTCTTAATACTTTTACCAGTCTGTTTTTCTTACTTCGTGTCGAAACTCTTTGAATTGCTCAAAAGTTTCTGACTTGTGTTTCATAAGATACACATAACCGTAACGCGATGCCATATCCGTGTATGGTTACGAAGTATTCAAATCCACCTCTAGCCTGGCTAGACATGGGCCTACTTATGTCACTATGAACGAGGGCTAACAGATCGGTGGCACTTGCACTTTTACCAAGTAAAAGATGTTTTAGGCACTTTGCCTAATAAACTAGATTCGTAGACATCATTTGAATTAGAATCAAATCCGTCATAGTATCCACTCTTCAAAAGTGTGGATATACGAGCCTTGTTAATGTGTCCCAGACAACAATGCCACAAATAAGTCTCATCTGATTAATTCAGTTTGAGCTATCTGTTTGTCATGTTATATGTTTGAGATTCATTTATATTCCAAATATAAATACTGTTATTCACATCTAATGTGTTTATCTCAATATCATCTTTATAAACAAAAACACTTAGTGTTCTGGAATATAAAGGTATACCCGCAACATGTTATACTTGATATAGAGATAATGTTTCTAGTCAAACTAGGTACATTATAACAGTTTCCTAATTCAAGTACATGCCCAAAGGGCAGTTCCAAAAGTCAGGTTTCTACGGTTAAAACAGCGACTCTCGTCTCGTTTCTGACTCGCAGGTCGATCTCAACTGAAGTCAATATCCTGCTAATCAGCAGATTCTGCACACCAGTACATATTTATGTACCACTTCTAGTATCAAAAATCCAATTTTGAAACCAGTAGTGGACATGTTTATAACAAACATACCTAAAGTCGGAGCCTAGCCCGTCTTCACTTCCTTCATGTCTACCTTGTCCATATGGCAGTCACGCTTCCAGTGACCCCGTTTGCCACAGTTTAGGCAGACATCTTGGGATATGTCCTTTGTCTTCCTAGAAGACCGTGACGATTTTTCCTTTGCCCCTTTTCACATCCTTAGAAGTCTTCGGCCAAGCCTTGACCTTCTGGGATGTTGAAGTAAGATGCGCCTTGCGCTTATTGCCTTTTTGCAAGTTCTGGCTCTGACTCCTTGAGCAAAGCCATTAACTCTCCAAGAATTATCTTTTGCAATCAACACTTCTAAGATCTAAGTATACATATATGAAGATCCTTCAATTTCAATATCATACTATAAAGATCTAATCCTTAGTTCTGACGAAGAAAATAAGGAGTCTTTGCGGCAAGCATAACAGATTGAGCACTAAAGTTATCATCACATGAATCTTCCAAAGATCATGCTTGCCTATTTACTCAACTCCGGGTTTAGGCCCGAGAGGTCGCTCTATCAAATAGAGTAACTTCTCAACTCCCAGGACTATCCTGAAATTCATTTCCAATATGAAAATTAAAGCCGTAAAAGACATTTATCACTTAGGATTATGTCATTTGACGCTAATCTTTCAATTCATCTTGATTGCTATAGTCCAACTATCCAATCAACGATTTCAGGTACAATCTAATGTAATGATTACTATAGTCTAACTATATAATTAACTACTATTTGATTGGTTAAATTCAAATATATTGATTACTATAATCCAATTATATAATCAACTATAATTGAAGTAGTTTGAATACAGTCTAACTGTTTAATTAAAACAATAATTAAATATTAGTCCAACTAATATATTTATATTTAAATAATGACGAAAAAATGAAATGAGCGCGTATTGGCAAGTATCTAAACGAAATTGCAAATTTAATACTTGCCTCCTACTATCGGCGAGCCTCTAACCCTATGTGGAGTACTCGGGAAACCTAGTTTCATAGTAGGCTAGGATCCCGTTAAATAACACACAATCTTGACTTTGGCCAACAAATTGTATGAAACTTAACTAGGTAGATCTCTAAGATCAATTGGATCTTATCCAATTCCTAGATCCAGTAGGTGGACATCCAAGTCCGAAACATATATCCGATATATGCCAATATATCCAATATATTGCCTAACCTTTTCCTCTAAATCAACTAAGCCTTGGCTTTAGCACAACAAGCTTAATGATTCTAGTTAAGCTTGACTCATTGACTTTGGAAAGCTTCATAATCGATGTCGATGGACAAGAAGTGATCTTGACTTTGGCCAACAAATCACAACTTGGACAAGACATGCGATATGGAACAAAGCCTTCATGATTCAAACACATCTGCGATGGACAAATGTCCAACAAACCAGTGCCAATCTTGGATCTTGAGAAAGAATCATTCAATGAAAGGAAAGCGCTTAATATTTGTTGAGGGTTTTTCGCGTAATTGGCAACCAATTAATTATCTTTAATTAGGTCTCATCATATACCCTTAAACATGCATTCTAAAAGTATAATAAGGCGCGAATAAAATAATAATAATATGCGGATTGATATATAATACAATTTGTTCATAGAATAAATCTCTCCATTTCCTCTCTCCCGCTAGCACTAATCTTGCTTCTACCCAATTACATAATACTTCTAAAGAAACCTCATTTACATTGAGGGGAATAGGTGAGAAGAGAAATACAATGAGAAAAGAGGTAATAGGCTGGACATGCAGGTCCAATTAAATAAATTCTAAATTTATTACAATAATTTCCAAAATTGCCCTTCACCCTTCTAATATACATCCGATATACATTATTCATTCATACATCCAAGTATTCACACATAGCATGTTATCAATCAATCTAATCCAATTAATTAATCTTTAATTAATGACCATCAAATTTTCAAACAACGATTTGATTTGCGCGAGTCCAACTCATTTAAGAATAAGTACTCAAAGTACGTATTCTTGAATTATATCGAACTATAATTTTAAATCCAATTTAAATTATATTCAATACTAACTCATATTTAATTCCAAATTAAATTATTACACTTTTAATTGTACCTTTTAGACTTGGATTCCAAATCCAATCTTAATGGGTCTCAAAGGCCCAATTAGTATCGATACTATTCAATTAAAGTCCAATGGGCTTTGAATTAATTCTTTAGGCATGAGCTTTGGCAATTATGGGTCAAACCCAAGATGCCAAGGCCCGATTAGGAATCACCCTATGCCAAAAATCAATTTAGACCCATTAGGCCCAATTAAATTATTTAAAGGCCCAATGGTCATATTTGGACTTTATGGAAATGGTTTTAGGCCCAATTGGATCCAACCAATTATCCTAAACCAAACTTGGCCCAACCAAGCCCATTAATCCCAATTACAACAAATTAAATTAACTTATTATTCTAAATTACAAATTAATTCAATTCAAGTGTAATTACCATAATTAATTAATTAATCTAATACTTCCAAAACACCAATTAATTCAATTAATCATGCTTTACATTTCCAATTCATGTCCAACACAAATTGAAGCAAAACAATTCATTATAACATGCATCATGCTCACGATTTTGACAAGAAATAATTATGCAATTTGATTCCAATCCAATTAAATCAACATCCAATATTCATTTCATGCCAACAACTAAGGGTGGCAACGGGACGGGCCGGGCCCGGGCTTTGACAAGCCCGGCCAACAAAAAAAAAAGCCTGGGCCCGGGAAAAGCCTGGCCCAGGCTTTTTTTTTGCCCGAATTTATAAAAAAAAATTAAAAAAAAATTAAAAAATATAAATATAAAATAAATTTACACTATATACAAAGACAATTTATAAATAAATCACAAATTTCATTGATAAATTAACAATTTAAATGCTAAAAACAAATAAAAATGATACAAACATATATATATATATATATATATATATATATATATATATATGTTTGTTTTTAATTTTGGGCCGGCCCGGGCCCGAGCCCGTGCCGGGCTTTCATTTTAAGGTCCGGCACGGGCTTTTTCCACCCCGGGCCGGGCCGGGCTTCGGGTTTTTCTGCCACCCCTACCAACAACACATCCAATTGTCTAATTTTCAAAAAATCACCATGAGCTTAAGGGTTCTAAGTTTCGGCCAAGGGGTATATTTTGGGGAAAATTAATCCTATCAATTTTTCACAAAATTAAGGATGCACAAATCCAATTCAACATCATACCAACTCAACCAAACCACCAATTTAAAGAAATTATGTTCTAAACAAAAAAACCCCAAATAAAGTCATGAACCCTAAAATTCCAAATCAAACTTAGGATCGCTCTGATACCATTGTTAGTGTTCCTAGAACATGCCAAGGATCTCTAAGAGTGATTCGTGTGTGAATTAATCAAAGGGAGTTGCGGAAAAAGGTTCACCTTGATCAGTTGTAGGCTTTCAAAAATTCTTTGAATGTAGTAGCTCGGAGCTTGAAGATGAGTTCCAAACTCTCGGGTTAGTCTCCCTATCACCTTGATTCACTCCTCTAAGTGCTAGCTTGAAAAAATTGAAAGAGAAAATTTTCCTCCAAGGAAGCAACCCATTCGGCCAAGAGAGAAAGATATTGGGAGAGATGAATAGTTAGGTGTTTCAAAAACAAGTGTGTGTTTTATATGGTTTCAAAAACCATGTTGGAAAAAGGCAAGTGGTTTTGGAAAAACCATTTACTTTTTGCCAACTACCACCATCACCTTTTGACAAGTGATGTGATTGGTGGGTCCCACCCAATTACATTCAAAATTCAAGTGGGATTAGACAACACATTACGGGCTCGGTTACGTTTAATCCGATTAAACAAATTTTCCGTCGCTACGTAATTAAATCCAATTTAATTAAATAATAATGCCTAACAAAATTATTACGGAAGTCGCTCGCGAATTAATTCTAAATTAATTCGTTCGCTTGAATTAAAATCCAATTTTTATTCTGCATTGAAATCTAATTTCAATTAATATATCTAATATATTATTTTAGCCTAATTAAATAAATTAAATAGTAAAATCTAATTTAACTATTAAATTTATTTTACCGATTAATTCCAAATTAATCGCGTTCTCTCTTCTCGACGAATTTAATCCCAGATAAATTCTCGACGCAATTAATCCCAGATTAATTCTTTCTCTTTTAATTAATCCCAGATTAATTATTGCCTCAATTAATCCCAGATTAATTTTCTCTCTCAAAATTAATTCCTAGATTAATTATCTGTTCGAGTCAAATGTCATCGGTGAATCTTCGGGAGGCGACCCAAGAGATTCCTGTATATGTTGGCAGTAAATACGATTATCGGACTATTCGAATACGTGCGTACCTAGTACCACGTTCTTACCAATTTACAAGACATGGTTGGCTTCTAGCAAAGAACCGTGCCTACCAAATTCTCCAGAAATATATTCAATATGGAATATACATAATCTATATCAGGTGTAGTTTACGTAGTATCGCGTATTACGATCCAGTACCGGATGTCACATGCTAGGCCTGGGGCTGGAATTGTGTCTGCCCCGTACGAAGCATATATCGGATTAACAGCAACTAGTCTCTTTAATCGGATAATCATGACCTTGTCATATTATCCCGATAGCTGCATCATTTAAGAGAGTACCAGTTCTGTATCCCTGCGTGATCATCATCTCCATATTACTGAAGTGATACTTCCATCTTGACATCACACCCAATACACTACGATTCTCAGTATACCCAGTAGAGGCGTACATAGAACCTGATAAAGCCCCGGACGACAAAAACCAAAGTAACACTGATTGTCGCAATTATTAGCGATGCAAGTCTCAGGTTAAGACCAAATACACCTACCCTGATTCGGACTCCTATAGACACATAGTAATACTACCAATTGGATTCCGAGGGGTCTATCCAGAGCGAAGCTGTTTCCGTACCATCGGTAAACAGAACCTCCTATTACACTTGCATGAGTATCCAATACCCAAATATATGAGAATATGCCGTTACGCTTCCATAACACGCACAAGTGTAACACTAGCCTATTCCACATTATCGATGTCCAGTCTCGATAATACTACGACTAGGGATATTTAATGCTTAAACCTTAGTGGATTAATACTATCTCATATCTTATTAATCCGGTACTAATCATATGGACTTTTATCATTTATATATCCCGGTAATCCAATTACAAATGATAAAAGAGCAATTTCCTTTGTCACATAGTTAATTTGTACAACAACACCATGTTCTGTACAAATAGTGATGCTATGGGTCATAATTATCCAACAAAGAATCCCCCATATCCTCACCTTAGAACATTCGGTTGTTTAGCCTTTGTACACGTATCCAAGGAGCTCTGGCAGAAGCTTGATGTGAGGACTACTCTAAGCATCTTCATAGGCTATGGAGATGAGGAATTCAGATACAGGTTATGGGACCAGAAGGAAAAGAAGGTCATCAGAAGCAGAGATGTAGTGTTTCTTGAAGACCAGACAATAGAAGACATTGAAAAGCCCAAAATGTCTTCTAATTCCAGTCCCAACAAAACTGATTCAAATCCAGACACAACCCCGGCACAAACACGAGTGGTTACGGATAATAATGGGGTGCATGATATGTCAGATGCAAAACTAGAGATGGAAGAATAGGGTGTTGAGCATGGGGAGCAGCAACCCGCTCCATCAGAGGCTGCAGAATCATCTAGAGATCTAAATAACGTCAGATCTCTAGAAACCAGTGAATCTCAAGTACGAAGATCTGAGCGAGGCCATATTTCATCAACCACATACTCAGGATCTAACTATATTTTGCTTACTGACAGAGGGGACCGGAAAATTTCAAGGAAGTCGTATCTCATAAAGACAAAGGAAAATGACTGCACGTAATGCATGATGAAATGAAATCTTTGCACAAGAATCATACTTATGAGATAGTCAACCTTCCGCAAGGCAAGAAGGCACTGATAAACAAATGAGTGTTCAAGCTGAAGAAAGATAGCAGCGGAAATATGGTGAAACACAAAGCCCAGTTAGTAGTCAAATGATTCCTATAGAAAAAAGGAATCGACTTTGATGAAATTTTTTTACCAGTTATAAAAATGACTTCGATCCAAGTTATCCCATGATTGGTAACCAGTTTGAACCTAGAGCTTGAACAGATGGATGTTAAGACAATATTTCTTCATGGTGATCTACATAGAGCATTCAGAAGGTTTCAAGCTTTCAGAAAAAGAAAACATTTTTTGCAAGTTGAATAAGAGCTTGTATGGCCTCAAGAAAGCACCAAAGCAATATTACAAGAGGTTTGACTCGTTCATGGCGATTGAAAGCTACAAAAGAACTGCAACAGAAAAATGTGTTTACATTCAAAGGTTTCCAGATGGAAATTTCGTTGCTATTCTATTATATATGGACGATATGTTGATCGTTGGACAAGATGCAGCGAAGATCAGCCAGTTGAAAAAAGAACTCTCTAAGTCTTTTCACTGGAAAGACTTATGACCAGCTCAATAGATTTTGGGAATGCAAATAGTTCGAGATAGATAGAACAAAAGGTTGTGGCTTTCACATGAGAATTATATTGAACATGTGATCATAAGGTTTGATTTATAGAATGTCAAACCTGTCAGCATTCCGCTAGCGTACCATTTCAAACTGAGCATGAGTGTATGTCCATCATCCAGTAAAGAGATAGGGGAGATGTCATCAATACCATATTCTTTAGCAGTTGGAAGCCTAATGTATGCTATAGTATATATCAGGTCATATATTGCTCACGCAGTGGGTGTATTGAGCAATTTTCTCTCTAACCTAGGAAAAAAATACTGGGAGACAGTCAAATGAATTCTCAGGTACCTCAAGGGTACATCAAAGTTATGTCTGTGCTATAGAGGTGCTGATACAATCTTGGAAGGTTATACAGATTTACATATGACATGAGATCTTGATGGTAGAAAATTTACATCAAGTTTTCTCTACACTTTTACAGGAGGAGCTGTGTCATGAAAGTCAAGATTGCAGAGGAGTATTGTATTATCCACAACAAAAGCTGAGTATATTGCAGCAGCAGAAGTAAGAAAGGAAATATTGTGGTTAAAATATTTTCTCCAAGAATTAGGGATCAGACAGACATAATACAAGATACATTGTGATAGCCAGAGTGTTATGGACTTGAGCAAGAACTCATTGTATCAATCCCGGATGAAGCATATCGATATTCGTTATCATTGGATACGCGAGGTGATGGACCTATGACTGCTGAGACTAGTGAAGATCCATATAGATGAGAATCCAGTCAACATGTTAACAAATGTGGTTACTCGGGACAAGCTAGAACTGTGCAGAGATGTAGCCGGGATAACTGTTAGATGACAATCGTTTCAGATGCAGCTGGAGGGGGAGAATTGAAGGATCCATCTGCCTTCCATTGCCCTCTATATTTCTTCTTCATTGTCAAATATTGATCCCCACCATTGCCACCAGGTTTGGTACAACTATCAAAAATGACCAAAATAACTTTAGGTGGGAATTATTCCTTTGTTGCCAATTTGAGCTAGAATTTTACTATAAATAGAGAGCTCATTTGAGAGCTCAAACCATCCCAACAATTAATCTTCATGTAAAGAAAGCTTTGAGAGTGTAAGTGAATGAGGTTTTTTTTTTTGTAGAGTTTTAAACACTTGTAATTCTATTCTTGTAATAATAGAATTCAATTCATAGACCTCTTCTGTTCCTCTATTGTATTCTGTTATATCAGAAAGAACTCATAATATATACATATTTATTTGTAGTTATTTCTAATACTATTTGTTTAATTTTTTGAGTTAGGTGTGATGGAAGGTGTATTTCTAAATTACTTCAATCTTTTCTGTTTATTTGTCCTTTAGCTTTGGCTAATTATATGTATCTATTCATGATGCATTCTCTTCATTTAATGCAATATATTTTTCTTGTAATATCACTTTTTTTTGAATTAATTTCATCTTCTAATTGATATTTTTTAATAATTAAATTCTTAATTATTCTAGTCATGGTTTCACAATGGTTACAAAACTGAATAGACTGTCTAGATGTTAAATGTAATGTTTGATGATTTTATTCAAGAGTTAACAAAATTTTTTGGCCCCAAGTAATTTCTAGCTTCCTCAATTACTTCATGAAATGCATGATAACCCATAAATTGAGAATTTGGAAACCCCATTATTTATTCTAATACATGTGACCAATAATGTATATATCCGGCTGTCTACCTCTAAATATTATATAAAATGTAATTTTCTTTTTATTTTTTTTTTACTTTTACATCTAAAATAATACGAGTGCATTTAATATAGGGATTTTATCTTTAGGATTTTAATATTCCAAAAATTATTTAAGAAATTGGTTGACCGTCTAATAACTTGAATTTATTCTTAAACTAGTATAAAATCCGCACTTATACTGGTTAAACATATTTTTTACCCAATTTTGGATAATAATAAAATCCTAATATTATTTTTGGTCATTGAGAGAATTTTGCAAAAAAAAAAAAAAAAAAAAGAATCATTCCGAAAAAAAACTAATAAAAAACTTAATGTCTATATTGCTTATGTTTTCGGGTTATAAAATTTTCACTCACCTTGTTCTATTCAATTCAAAAAATAATTCTAATAAATAAGTAATTTTTTTTTATTTATTATTATTATCATTACGGGAAGATATCATAATTGAAGTTATATTTAATTTAGGAAAAATAATTATAAAAAGAAATTGAACCCTAAATAATAACAAATTTTGCAACCAAAAAGAATCCCTAATAAAATAAAACTCTCAATAAACCAAATTTGATTATATTTTCTACCATAACTTTAAAGCCTAATAATTGAAATTTGTTTTTTATATATAGGATGGAAATATACTATTAAACTAAGTAAAAATGAATTAGACCATAGCTAATAAGAATTTTTTACACAAAAAAAAAAAAAAAAAATTCCTTAAGAAATAAAAATCCTCATAAGGATCTACATTTTGTGGTTAAACATATTTTTTGACTTCAATTTTATATTATAATAAAAATCCAAATATTATTTTCGGTCTTAATCCTGTAAATGTTCGATTTTAGAATTGTATTTTATCAATATAAAAATAAACTTACATATACCCTAATTCTATTGCTATCACTAAACTTTCTATAACAATAAGTTGATTCGAAACAAAGTATATATAAACTACCATTATATAATGAAATAATAGTTAAAATATTACCTCTAATAATGACTTATTATAATTATTGTTTAAAACCGTTTTATTTATATACACTCTTAATTTATCAAGTTTATTTTGGCAGAAATTATAATTAGGGGTGAGCAAAACCGGTTTCGGTTCCGGTTCCGCATGGAACCGGAACCTACCCGGAAAAAATCGGTTCCTAATTAAGTGGAACCGGAACCTACCCAATTAAATAGGGTACCCTATTATTCGGTTTCAATTCGGTTCCGGTCCGGTTCCGAATTACCCTAACTTCAGCAGCTGCATGCTCAGCCTGTCTTAATGTAGTACAATATCTAGGACTTTCAAAGATCTCACCATTGAAATTCACTGAAGCTTTGAACCTTGGAGCATGATCAGGCCCTTCTCTGATGCAAGCATAACTGCATAAGAAGGGAGATTGAAACAACTTCTTTGTGCTAGTTCCTGTAGTTGATTCTTATACATATCTGACAACAAAAATATCAAATCATAGAGAGTCGAGAAGAATATAAGTTTTTATTATAACAACCCAAGTAAAAAAAATGAATTCAAACTACTCATCTACTCCCTCTGACTTCTCTCACTGCTACATTGGCATGAAATTTTTTTCTCTCAATACAAAATCATAGTAATACCTTATAATGTAAAGAACAAAAAGAAGACGGTGAAGTGAAAAATGTTAAAATGGAATTGCGGTCTTGGTACCAACAAAATTACTCTAATGGAGATCAATCAATTACCCTTTATAAAATTGGGTATCGAATCCGGTTCTAAATTTGGTTCCGGTTCCGGTTCTATGGTCCGGTTCCGGGTCCGTTTATTTTGGAACCGGAACCGGTCTGGTTAAAAATCGGTTCCATCTATTTGGAACCGGAACCGGACCGGTTACAACCGGTTCCGGTTCCAAACCCGGATTTCCGATCCTGTTCCAACTGGTTCCGGGTCTACTCGGAACCGGTGCTCACCCCTAATTATAATGATGACCTAATCACATCGGCCAACATCATGGTTGGTGAAACAATGTATTTTTAAAGTCTATATAAAGAGATTGAAGTTACAAATTCAAGGGTTAGCAAATTTTTATTTCAGTATTTAAAAAAGAATTATAGCTCAAGAACTAGAGATAAAGAGAAAAAGTTGGTCAGTTACTCGACCACTTGAGAGAATTATAACGGGCTTGTATAAGATCCAATGTGTCTTACTATCATACTACTTCATTTCCTCACTTTTAGCTCTGGTCGGTCTTGACTCCGAGCAGTAATAAAATACCCCCAATTTTACCCCGTGAACATAGGTAGAAGCCATTCTCCGCCGAACCACGTAAACTCTGTGTTTATCCTTTTTTTCTTGCTAAGTTTGTGCGATTCCCACTAACCAAATAAATTCACTATCCGAGGGAAGTTTATTTGAGGGAGTAATTCCCTATTTTGCCTTTCAAACTAAAAACAACTATCAATAATTGGCACCATCTATAGGGATTAGTACAAAAAACAGCCAACACAATAAGACGTGAGTAGCGTGGGATTTGGAGTAAACATAGCACGGGTGGCTGGAGGCCGGCGTGGGATTTGGAGCCTCAGGATAACCATAACATGTGCGGCTAGGGGGTCTCTGTGATGATTGTAGCCTCAGGGTTTGCATAGCATGAGAATGGATAATGCCCAAATGACGTTTGCCACCCTCTTTTTGGGATCTATAGCCCGTAGTTAACAGAGGTCTCATAGGCGATTGGGTTGGGAGGTATATTACACATAAGGCCTCCGGATCTCTGTGGCGATTGTATCTCGTAAGGATTAGAAGGCTTATGGTCAGAAGTTCTCCCTCGATATCTTGCATGTTAGTGGCATGAGTATGAGAGTTTTCCCTTATGGCTTATTTTTTATTTTGCAGGTCTATATATATCATTTCTCATAAGATTTTAGCATGTGTAAAGAGTATATTTAGCTCGAGGTGGCAAGGGATGAACTTCTTGAAATTAAGGAGGCGTAGTGGATATAGTGACCGAGTTATGAGCCACTAGCGGAAATGTCCGTTGTATGAGTCCAATATATTTTTAGCATGGGAGCATGTTTAATTAGAGCTAGTTCGGGGCTATGGACTCAAGGTTTATTTTTCAGAAGGGTCGTAAAACATGGAGATGATGGGGCTGAGCATCAGCATGAGGATAGAACCACCATCTTTTTATAAAGTTCCTGGAACCAACTCGCAAACTAGTTGGTACCGAGAACTAGATGACATATGTTGATGGTGGTTTTTTACAACACCTACCCGAGGAAAATTAGGGCATGAAAAGCCCAAGGCTGAGGTGGCATGAAGAGCCTAAAGACCTAATAACACGAGGAAGACGAGAGAAGAGCATGAGTCTGACTCATATGTGCAAGTTAAGTACTCTACCTGAGAGGTCGACACATATCTGAAATGAAGTACTCTATCCTGAGGGGCCGACCATATGTGCAAGTAAGGTTCTCTACCTGATGAGAAGCATGGCCAGAGAAGAAGCATGACATGATAAAGACATGACCATATGAGGAGCATGACCTAAGGAGGATCATGATATGAGGAGGACATGATCGGATGAGGACATGACCAGAGAAGGAGCATAACTAGAGGAAGATTATGACCAGAGAAGAGCATGATCAGAGGAGGAGCTGACCTGAGGAGGATATGACCAGGGGATGACATGACCCGAGGAGGAGCATGACCTGAGGAGCTTCATGAATAATGACCCGGTGAAGTCTATGAAGAGTATAACTTGAGGAGGTTAGGTGAGGTAATGCACGAGCAGCTAAAGTAGCATGACGTATGACATACTTGGAAAATGGTGCATCCATGAAGCTAATAATGAAGCTGATAAAGCAATGGTCCACATGAAGCCATGAGACCTATCAGGAAAAAAATAGGCTGGTGTAATGACAGGATAGCTAGTAGATAGTCGCCATAGGCCGGTACAAGTGACATGATAGCTACTAGACAGCTGGCATAGGCCGATGTAAGTGGCATGACAGTCGGCATGTGGGATTGGCTAAGAAAATTGTAGAAGTAATGACTCAATGGTAGCAATGATGATTAAGTAACGTATGATAACGTCAAGGTCGGTTGTAATAGTGGTTCTGAAAGCCTATATAATGGGGATGAAGGCATTTGAGAAATGAAGGATTCTTTGGAATTGTATTAACAACTTTTATAATTTGAGAGAAAACTAGTGATAGAGAGAGAAAGTTAGCTTTGTACCCGATCACTCTGAGGGAAATAGCTCGAGCTAGACATGATCTAACCATATTTTATGAGACTAGTCATAAACCAAACATGTTTTATGTTATTTATCCCTCATTATTACCTCGGGTCGGTCATCACTCGAGGCCAATAAACATTCTCATTTCTCTCGTGGATGCAGGTTGGAACCACTCTCCATCGAACCACGTAAATCCTTGCCACTGTGATTTATCTGTCTTTTGTCAAGTTTGTGTGGTTCCCACTAACCAAACAAATTCACTTTTAATGGAGGTTTTTTCGAGAGGTGAATTCTTTTATTTTCCATTGGAATAAAAAACAGTCGTTAACAATGGATATTGATGACAAATTCCACCAAGTAAGTGCGATAAAAGTTAAGCCCAAATTTGTTATTGTATCAACAATAATATTTTCCTCCATGTGTTATTTTCTTACATTAAACTAACGTATATTTAAACTTTAGAGAGCTAAATTAAAATTTTGAAAACAAGAAACTATTGTTTATAAATCACTCTCAAGCCATAGTTTATTGTAACAATAATCAGTTGCAAACTATAATCCCAAAATAATAGCATTGTGCAAAACAACCTTTAAATGTTAATGTTGTTATTTATTTATTTTTAATTCTAATTATATCAGTATTATAATTATACAATGACTTAGGCAATGTCATGTTGCCAATCCACTTTCTCACAAGATTTTTTTAGAGAAAGGTAACATCATTCTTAAACTTATTTCGAGAAAAATCTTTCACTAAATAATGTGCTTCATGTTTCAGAGATCATATACAATTTGGTATCTATATTTGTGAGGTTGATATAATTGTAATGACTAAGAAAGATATATATTTGTTAGTAATGGTTATTGTTGGAGAATTATTCAAACCTAATGTATTTACTGTCATTATAAATGAAAATGCTTCTTTTCTGCTTATAAAGTTGACTCATCTGATTTATAGCAGGGTAGAATTGACCATATGTGAATTTTTCTTACATTAAGAAAATGAGGGAACCTTTTTATTGTCTAATTTAAAATTATCAAATGACAAATATGATGTATGTGTGAAAGCTAAATCCATGAATAAGACATGTAAATAGATTCTATATAAATAAGCTAAATTTCTTAACTTAATTCACAGTGACCTTAGTGAGTATTATATTACCTTTTGTTGATGATTACTCAAGAAATACAAGGATATATCCATTGAGGAATAAAGATGAAGATGGTGAAAAGTTCTTGATCTATAAAAGTGAAGTTGGAAATCAACTTAATATAAATATCAAAAGGTTAAGAACTGACAGATAAGGTGACGTGAGTATAGTATGTTGAATACTCATTATGAGAACATGATATCATCAATAAAGTGACACCTCCTTATTCACATGAATCAAATGACGCATCTCAAATGAGGAACAAAATATTAAATGACATGATAAATGCTACGTTAATAAGTTCTAAGGTACCGTTGAATTTATGGGGAGAAGTTATATTATCTGCTTTCTTGATTCATAATAGAATACCTATACACCAATGAAGAGCAAAATAATGAGGAATACCACTAACTTTGGTGATGATTTCTATATTTTTCTTGATGATAGTGATCCTCAGACTTTCATTGAACTGATGACTTCTTGTGATCTACCATGTGGAGGGAGCCAGCTAACAATGAGTTGGATTCCATCATTGGCATTCATATATGAGAAATAGTTGACTTACCTCTAGGTACAAAATCAATTAGAATGTAAATAGATTTTCAAAAGGAAATTAAAAACTAATGGATCTATTGATGAATACAAGGTAAGATTAGTTGCCAAAGGGTTTCCACGGAAGAAAGACATAGAATATTTTGATACTTATGCTCATGTGACACATATTGCATCCATTAGAGTTTTGATTGCATAAGTTGTAATTAATAATGTAATATCCTGAATTTTTGAATAAGGTTCCCAAATTAAAGATAAGGTCTCAAAATGAGACAATGTTGGGAAATAAGAGTATAAGTATTGAATAATAGGTCAAAATATTTTAAAGTGGGATCTCGTCGGATTGGAAATCGTGAAACTCAAAAGAATTGGTTACACTTTTTTTAGATACGGAGGAAGTTTCATTATTTCGGCTATAAAAATAGCAAAAGAACTCTGATTAAGGTGATTCTTGAATAGTCAGACTTTTTTTCCGAGACGAACAACTTTCATGTTGAGTCCTTTTAAAATCTGCATCAGAAGGGTCTCAAAAATATAAATATGAAAGAGTATTTCATTAGGGACCTAATTATATTTTTTTGAAAATTATCTTTATGGACCTAGAAGTTTTGAAAATTTCAAAAAGATTAAAGTCTCAAAAACTCTCACATATGTACCCTGCGCGAGAGAGGATAGGTGGCTATGCCGGCCATGTTCCAACTGTCGCTAGCCGAGGGGTGGCACCGATCGGTACACCGGACCACCCTAGTCAATTGGTGGCCGACGCCCGGCCAAGGGACATCGGCAATATCGAGAAAAATGAGAAAAACATGTGAACTTCCTTATCCCAATCTCAGCTCATCGCTTTGATCCACGTGTCGAACTACCCGACAAATCAAAGCCTTCGAAGAGTACTACAAGGTTATGAAGTCGATTTTCTGATTAGTACTCGATTTCACACAAAATTAGAGATTAACGTTTGGTGAATAGTGAAGCTCGTATGCATTGTAGTTTGGATTTGAATTCCTTCGATACCTACACGTTCATGGAGCGTAAGGAGTTCGTCAATACCCTCAGAATCTCGGTAAGACCTCTCGGTAAGAATTTGATATTTTCAAGTTTCTCATTTTGTATTCAGATGCTTCCAGTAGTGCCGTAAATCAATGTAATGTGTGGTGTGCCCGACCTCTGGGCTTTTTGTTGAATGATGATGGATAAATATGTGTCTTATGATGTATTTGAAACATGAATTAATGTTTTTGTTTTCTATTTTTATGATACTCTTATTGTATGTTCTTATGCTATTTTAGATTGATGTTTTAATGATATTTATGGTTTATAGTTTATAAATGAACAATTAGTAAAGATTTTGGAAAAATTATTTTGATTGTTAACGATAAAGAAATATTTCAATTTCAATGTTTGTGTATGTTTTGATATTTTATGATTATCATTATGTTTCAGCCGAGACGCTTGTTAATGAAATATTTCCACCTTGGCGCTTGACCTATGTTTTCAAGTTTTATGTCTTAACTTTATGACTCCGTCAAGGCACTTGATGATATATTTCCGTCCTGACGCTTGACTTATGTTTTTAGGATTTATTGCTTATAATTATGTTTCCACTAGGGCACTTTTTATGGGGACCTGACCATCGAAAAATGGCTGGCCCACTATTCTGTCAGCATGGTGTTGTTCATATACTGTCCGATCTGAGCAGGCAACTCGGATAGTGGATGCTTGATAAGTATTCTGAAAGATTTGTTTTCATGAAACTATTTTGAATGATATGAATTCGATTTTTTGCTCACGTTCTCAAAAGATTCATTTTTGACTAAGACATATTTAGTATTTTGGAAAAGAGTGATGTCAAAAGAATTATGTTTTGAAAGAAACATTTGATTTTGTTCATGCTATGATATGATATGTTTCCGCCACGGCGCTTGTACTATATTTTTATGGTTTTATGATTTTTGAATCCGTTGTGGCTCTTGTTTAGGGTTCTGTCCAACTACAATGGATCTACCTGCTACCCTCTGTCGATATGAGCTTGATGTTGGGGCAGATGTGGAACCCCTAGGGTCGGATCGGTGCCCCGCGTATTGAAAGTGGGTCTAACCCATGGATATCTAGCATCAGTATATTTCAAAATATTTGTATGTAAAACTACATTCGTTTCGAGTCCGTAGCAGAAAATGAGGACCAAAACAGAGTCCTGAAACTTCAAAACGAAAAAAAAATGAAGTTTCAGTATGTTTCAGCTCATCACGTTGCAACGTAGGAGCTTGGGCATCGAGACGCTCCAAAGTGCGAGAGCAATGCGAGAGCTGAACGTCTCAGCATCGCGATGCAGAAGGGTTTGTGTCGCGATGCTCCTAGGTCAGATGCTCAGTGTCGCGACGCTAAGGGGTTAGAGTTGCAACGTTACCCTAGGCAGTGAGCATTTTTCCATTTTAAACCAATATTAAACACTTCCAATTTTCTCCTAATACTTCAAATACACCTAAAATCTAATTTTAGCATCATAACCACCATCAACACATGTTATACAACTAACATACATGTATTTTAAATACTTATATGTATTTGTTAGAATCAAAACACAAACCAATTTAGAATCCCACTATGAACTATCTCATGAACAATTCTAATTCACCCAAAAGTGGTCAAGTGATTCTAGAATGGTAGCCATAACTCTAGGCTTTAATCTAGAGTTCCAAACTCTTATTGATTATTTCGTGTCCAATATGAACATCTTAGACCTAATTAACAAACATATTGTGTTTATACTTCCAAAGCATCCTAACACAATCTATTAGCCTTATTTCAAATTCAAGCTATGTAATCATGCATCCAATACATAATTCATCACTATATGTCTCACTAATGAAAAACTCACTAATGAAGAACATAGCTTAAGAGAAGTTTAAACTTACCTAGTAAGCTTGATACAAGATCCAATCTACTTCTCCTTTGTTGAAATGGTTGAATAACTTCCAAGGATTAGCAAGTTTGACTTCAAGATCCAATCTTGATTCCAATACAAGCAAGCTTCACTTCAAGATCCAATCTTGATTCTTCTTTGTTGAAATATTATAGAGATTTTTCAAAGCTTCTCTAAACATTTTCATTCTTTAGGCTAATTTCTCAAAGAATTGCTTGTATTAGCTTTCTTAAGCTTGATTAAAACCATTGCTCAAGCTTGCTATTTATAGAAAAACTTAGGTAATTTTTAATTAATAAAAGTTTTAATCAACTTTAATATATGCTTAATCTAATTTGTCTAAATATATATAATTAGGTGTGACTAATCTCCATTGTCTACCACTTTGATTTAGTTCAATTAAATCAAGATAAAGATTAGGAAGTAGATTAGTTACATGTTTGCCACTTTGATTCAATCCAATTAAATCAAGCCAAAAACACCTATAATTACATACTTGCAATTACTATAATATCCTCAAATGGTAGAGATAATTATGAAATTACGACAAAGCCCTTGTGTAAATATTGAATTAATTTAATTAATCCAATTAGGTCAAACTAAATAATCAATGTTATCTAATAACATTTGATTATCTTAGTTGATAATTATAATGTTAAATATCATCTTTTATCAAAATTAATCGGCTACCCAAGTGCACAATGAGTACACTTCATATTGGGACTCTATAAGTTCAGACACGTTCGTCATATAAACCTAGCTAATATGTACGCAATTTGGCCACCTCCAAATTCACGAAGAACACGAACAAACTTTCTGAGCTATACAAGCTGAGCTCATCACATATGTTTAACAATCCCTCCGTTATAAGCTATCCGAGTTGTGCTTAGGAAACATAGAATATACCGTCAAGTTTTCGAGGCGCACATCTCATGTCGAAATGTCCAAGATTCTTTACAATTGATGCGATTCACCTTAGGTGATCGACTTTGGCCAAAGCTTTAAGAATCGTGACTTTACTTACATGGATACCTAGACCCCTTATGGTACACATACATGTAGACAGATCCTATCTTGATTCGTACTTGATTAACGAGTGCATCGGTCCACACCCAACGAACATCTAGAGCCCATACCATGAAAGTTTTCAGACATACATGACATCAAAGTGTGGAGAATCTCACACAAAATCAATGTTATCCTATAGTCAAGTCATTACATATGTTACTCAACTCGAGGAGATTCCTATTGACGGTGGTGTGTACATCCAACTATTAGGAATTACCTGTGAGTCATTCAGTATTCAGTCCAACCAATACCTATATGTCTATACGAGCTTCCAAAGCTCATGATACATTAGGTTAAACCATTGGAACTCCAATTCCAATATACGATATGTGTTAGTCTTCTAGGTTATAGGAATTCGACCGTATTCTAAAACCAACGACTATGAATATTTACTTTAAGAATAGTTTACAATAGTAATATTTATTCCAATGTCGGACCACCTAGTGTTCAATATTACTACATGACTACACTAAGGTCGATATCATTCTTAGCATATCTATACATCAATCCAATATCTATAATACCAATACCATTAATAAGGTATGAAATGAAAATATAGTTATTTTATGAATAAATAATAAAATATACAATACATCATTTGGATTGGCGCTCCAAGCACCAATTCCAACAAACTCCCACTTGTTTAGTGCCAATTTAGATGGTACTGCAGTCTCATCTCCTCCACATATTTATCGAATAACTTAGAAGGTAAGACATTTGTAAGCGGGTCTGCTATATTGTCTAGTCCATAACCTTCAAGACCACTATGTCTTTTCGTTCAATAATCTCTTTAATTACGCGATATTTCTTTTCCACGTGATTAGACTTGGAATGTGCCTTCGACTCCTTAGCCTGCACAATGGCTCTGCTATTATCACAATATAATGGGATCGAATCTGTAATATTAGGCACAACGCCAAGTTCTGTGATAAAATTTCTAATCCAAACAGCTTCTTTAACAGCTTCTGAAGCCGCTATAAATTCCGCCACAGTGGTGGAATAAGCTATTGAGCCTTGCTTTGAACATCGCCAACTAACCGCACCACCATTAAGGGTAAATATGTATCCTGATGTATATTTTCTATTATATGGATCTCCCTAGAAGTCGGAGTCTGTATAACCCTTAACTCTTAGCTCATCTTCTCCATATATCAGGAACTTATCCCTCATACCCTTAAGATATTTCAGAATATGTTTCACAGTTGTCCAATGATTATTACCTGGATAAGATTGATACTGGCTCATCACACTGACACCGAAACTGATGTTGTGTCTTGTACATAGCATAACATACATTATGCTTCCAATACCAGAAGCATATGACAAGTTAGACATCATAACTCTCTCTTCCTCAGTCTGATGTGTCATTTTCTTTGAAAGATGTATATTGTATCGGAAAGGTACATTTACTGTCTTGTAGTTGGTAAAATCGTACATTTCTAACATCTTATCTATGTACGTTGATTGAAAAAAACCTATAAGCTTCCTAACTCTATCTCGGTAGAGCCTTATACCTAGTATATATGAAGCTTCACCCATATCTTTCATGGAGAAGTTCTTACAAATGTAGACTTTCATACTTTGCATCAATCCTATATCATTCCCAATAGTAAGTATGTCATTTATATATAAGACTAGGAAAAACTATCATGCTCCCACTAACTTTCTTATAAACACACGGTTCTTCCTCGTTCTTGATGAATCCAGATAATCTAATTATCTCATCAAAATGACGATTCCAGCTTCGAGATGCATGTTTAAGTCCATAAATAGAATTTTGGAGCTTACAAACCAAGTTTGAAGTCTCAGTGGATATGAAACCCTCTGGTTGTTCTATATAGATATCCTCTTCAAGGAATCCATGTAGGAAAACGGTTTTCACATTCATCTACCATATCTTATAGTCGTGATATGCAGCAATGGCTAAAAAAATTCTAATGGATTTTAGCATGGCTACTGGTGAAAAAGTTTCCTCATAGTCAATCCCAGAACGTTGAGTGTAACCTTTCACTACCAATCGGGCCTTAAAGGTTTCCACATTTCCATCGGGCCCTCGCTTTCTTTTGTAAACCCATTTACAACTAATAGGTTTAACTCCTCAGGAAGTTCAACTAAGTCCCAGACTTGATTGTCATGTGTAGAATCCATCTCGAATTTCATGGTTTCCTGTCATTTTCCCGAATCAATATTCAATATCGCTTCTTTATACGTAGTTAGATCTGTTTCCTCCAAGAGAAGAACATCAAGGCTTACATCAGATGTTAAAAATAATCTCTCAATAGGCCTTGTTATTCTATTCAACTTACATAGAACATGTGTTGTAGATCCTTCACCTAGTTGGATCTCTAGTTCCATCTCAGGTTAATTAATGTTGGGATCAAACTCATCAAGTTCAATCTTTCTACAGTTCTCACTTTCTCTAAAAAATTCATTTTCAAGAAAAGTGACAATACAAACAACAAATACATTTCGTTGCTCAGAATCATAGAATTGATATCTCATGGAATTATCAGGATATCCAACGAACCTACATTTATACCCCATGGGTGCTAGTTTATCCCGCTGCTTAACTCTAACGTATGCAAGACAACCCCAAATCTTTAAGTATCTAAGACTTGGATTTCTATCGAACCATATCTAATAGGGGGTCATAGAAACAACTTTCGATGGAACCCTATTAAGTATGCGGGCAGCAGTAAGTAAAGTGTAACCCCAAAGGTAATAAGGAAGATCTGTATAGCTCATCATTGATCGCACCATATCCAATAAAGTATGATTTCTACGCTCAGACACACCATTGTGTTGAGGTGTTCTTGGTGGGCTATATTGGGCAAGAATTTCGTTCTCTCTTAAATAATTTCTGAATTCTTCACTATGTATTCACCGCTTCAATCTGATCAAAGGCACTTGATGAATTTACTGGTTTATTTTTCAACTTCGTTTCAGAATATTTTGAACTTGTCAAATGTTTCTGATTTATTTCTCATCAAATAGACATATCCATATCTAGACTTATCATCCGTGAAATTTACGAAGTATGTTGAACCATCTTGAGTGGCATGATTTAATGGACCACACGCATCGCTGTATATTAGTTCCAATAAATATCCAACACGGTGTCCAACACCAAGAAATCGCGCATTTGTCATCTTTCCTTGGATACATGACTCACAAATCAGATAAGGATATAAGGTAAGATTTTCAATCAAAACACCCTTTACCAATTTGGATAGACGTCTAACACCTATGTGGCTCAATCTCATATGCCATAATTCAATATTATTTGATTCAGATTTCCTACTTATATTTTCCTTTACATTAAAGACATCTCTATATGTTTCCAAAACATAGTGACCGTTAGATAAAGAACATTCACATTTCAATAAATTGTCTTTATCATATAAACATAAAGTTCCATCATTAATGTTTATTTTATATCCTTTTTTATCTAATATTGGCAGTGATATTTTTTATCTGATAAGTAAGGATACATAATAATAGTCATGTAAATATAATTTACATCTATTGGGGAGATCTAGAACAACTATTCTTATGGCCTTGACATCCAATGTCTCGCCATTGCCAACTCTAAGCTGGATCTCCCATTTATTCAGCCTTCTTTTAACCCTCATGACCTGCAGGGAGTTGCAATTATGAGTAGGATTGCCAGTGTCTAACACCCATAAACTATTTGCATCTAAGTCTAATGAGATGTCATTAATAGGAAAATTACAAAGCGCACCTGATGGTCATACTTTTCCTTTTAGCTCTGGACAGTCCTTCTTCCAGTGTCCATACTTCTTGTATTGTAGACATTAGTCACGAGATACTTGCGGTTTTGCACCTTTACAATTCTTGGAGTTCTTCTTTGAAATCTTCTTCTTCCCCATTTTGATTTTCTTTGACTTCTCAGAAGTCTTTGAAGAGCCAGCTCCACCATGGAGGTACAAAGTGGGGTTGTCTTTCCTCATATCATGCTCCGCCATGCATAACATGTGATGAAGTTCTTCATAGCTGGCTTGCATCGAGTGTATATGGAAGTTTAATACAAAGCCAGCATAAGTTCCATGTAAAGAAGAGAGAATCAAATTACGGCCCAACCGTTCATCAATCACAATTCTCTGTCCTTCCAAGTATCAGATCTGGTCGATCATATTCAAAATATGAATGCTGACAGCTCCTCCATCCTTGAGTTCAGTATGGAATAATTCCTTAGACCTCTTATATATTTCGATCTCTTGATTTACCTCAAACAACTCCTTGAGTGTTCTCATAATGTTCCGAGCATCCGGTACCTCTATGTACTATCTCAATAAATCTGGAACCATCGATCCTAAAATGTAGAATTTCACCTTCAGGTTATCATCCTTCCATTTTGTAGAAGTTTCTCGCTTTTCATGAGTGGAGTCAGGATCGATTTCAACATGCAATGGATTTATAGTTACATATGTCAATTTTTCAAACTCCAAGACAAGACGGATGTTCATTTCCCCTTAAAGTAGTTCTCGGCTCCTTTTAGTTTATTAGAATCCAAAAGTCTCATCAATGGATTTGCGGCAGCCATTTACAAGACAACATTTTAAACAGTAGCAGAATATTTTTCATTTCAAAAAGTCCGGAACCTTTTGAATCTATCATGTTCCTCCCAAAACCAGTAAAGTACTATCAATTAACCATAATATATCATTCCAGAATAATAAGATAACTTAAATCCTTGAATTATGCATTTTCGGGAAAAAAAAAAATCTTCAGTAAAAGTTTCCGAAAACACTACGGAAGGATCCTAGACTCTCCGAAACTTTCTAAACCATCTACACATTATCGTATCATCATAATTAACTCATATTTATCATTACGTTTATCAAGGCACAGACACACGTGGAATCCAATTTTACCAAAAATGCACTAATTCTACTAGATCAATCCAATTCATTCTGATTTCACCTGGATTCTACCAATAGCACAATTCAGATACACCTATGTAATGAATTCGGTCTTTTTAGAGGATTTTTGAGTTTTTGGTTGAAAAGTGAATTTGATTTGATAGATTTATTAAGCTAGATATTTTGAGAGTAATGAAATTAAAATCGTTGAAAACAGGCTTAATTTGGGTGTTCTAGGAAGATCTAGAAGTTTGTTATAGTTGAGTCGAGAATTTCGTATAACATAGGTTTTAATCATTTCCTCCATTTGTGTTGATAGATTTGACTAGAATTAGGAGTGATCACGAGTCAAGGTAAGTATTCCATGTTCTGGATACTTGAAGTTTGGTAAATTGTTTGAACGTTCTGTGTTACAGTGGGTTAGAGTCATGCTTAGACAATTCATGCATAAGTTTAACCGTATCAACCACCACGGGTTTGGGTTGGTTATAGAACCGGGTTTGGGTGGTTTGGTACAACTAGACATTACAATTGGTAAAATATGATTTTGATACAATATGTTTATACAAACATTTTGAGGCCTTTGTGTGATATAATGATATAATATCTTGATGTATGAGTTATTTATCAATGGTTAGTGAATACATATATATGTAGATATGCCGGTATGACTTCTTTAAAACAAGTATGTGATATCATGTTACTGTTTTACAAATGTGAGTATTTGTCAATGGATGTAGGATTGATACATGTTATGTGATGAGTATGATATGTGTATGGATGCTCTTGATTATTTATCTTTTGGAATGAGTGATTTCCATGCCAGTTTTGAAAAGTTTTACAAACAAACAAAATATTTTGAATCCACTTTTGATATGAGATGATTTCGCTACAATGTGTATTATACAATACCTGGTCAACATGGTATTGCTTTAGGCAATATCTGGTCTATACATGAGACCCAGACATTGGACTCCTGATTTTTTTCGTCCAACTGACTAGATTCCTGGACGTTTGGTATCTAGTTTGTCATTAAACGCCTTATACGAATTTTTGATAATAATTTTTTGAGATTTGATTTCTCTTTCGGAAGAATATCCTTATGTTATATTTTGAAAATTTGTGTCTTATGGTTTTCTGAATGTAATGAACTTTAGAAGAAGTTGCTTTCAGTAAAACCTCTTTCAAATTTAATATGTTTGATTTCATTTATGATATGATATGATATGTTTCTGTCATGGTGCTCATACAATATTTTAATTTATTTTAATGATTTGGACCTGTCGTAGTGCCTGTTTAGGGTTCTATCCATATGAAAATGGTTGACCCACTATCCTCTGTCGACATGGTCATGTATTCATACATTGTCTGGTCTATTCGCGTGACTGGGACAATAGACACCTAATTAGTTTTAATGATTTTGATTTTGGAAACTTTTATTTTCTAAAAGATTTATTTTTGAATAAGTTAGATTATAAAGAAAAACAATTACCGTGTGATTTGATTTTAAGGATATATGAGATTACTGTATGGAGTATGTAGTACATTTTTTATTTTCTGATAAAGAATATGATTTTCTGTAAGAAATTCATATTGTGTTTTCTGTTTCTGATAATGAATATGTTTGTCTGTAAGAAATCCATACTGTGTTTTCTGTTTCTGATAATGAATAGGTTTGTCTGTAAGGAATTCGTATCATTTTGTCTTTTTTTTAGTGAATATGTTTGTCTATAATGAATCTGTATTGTGTTTTCAATTTTTGATAACGAATGTGAATGATGGTAAATGAACTTGTACTATGCCTTTTGATTCTGGTAAAGGGAATAGATTAAATGTATAGAATCTGCATTATGTGTTTTGATTCTGTTGATGAATGAGATTGTTCAGGTGACCTTAACACTGTTAGTGAGTGTTCTTCTCTCGTTTTTCTATGTCATGGATATGTGTATATATATATTGTTATATCGTTGCATGGTTTACTTCTGTCAGTTATGTATCTGAGATTGAATAAGATTGTGTAAAATTTGGGTTTGAACATTCGAAGGGTTTTGTATATTAAGTTTCTAATTCGTATCAGGTATGCCTCTTGTACTCGGTTTTTATATCGGATATATATATGTAATTTCATAAGATTTTGTGCATAAAGAGTAAAGAATAATACAGAGATTTGAAAGATTTTTGGTACAAAATAATTAAGGCTTTTTAATAACTTTCATTCGTATAGATTGCATATGTATAAATATATTTTTATCGTTGTCAAGATTTGTTCTCGTCTTTTATGGTATGAGTATGGTTACTTATTGAGTTTCATAACTCACACCGCAACTATTTGCTAGTTTTGCATGTTGGCAACCAGATCAGTTAGCCATTAAACTTAGGATGCTTATGCTCGAGGCGAGGGATCACCCAAGTTGCAGCCACCCACTCTAGAGTTATGGGGAACGTTTATGTATATTGCAGTCTGTTTGTTTGTTTTTTTGTTGGATCGTGCAACACACGTAGTTAATTTTATGTAAATAAAGTTTTGATTAGTTTGCGTAGTTATGGGTGCAAAATCATTGAGTTTTGATATTGAGCTTTGATATATCTTGGGTTTGGTCCGGATGTCCTTTTAGTGTATCTAATATTTGTGATAGGTCACTGTGGTGCTAGACTGTATTTCAGATTGTCTGATTTTTAGGGGGGCGTCATGTTCGTTTTCCGTTAGGATTGAGGCTTAGGGAAATGAGTTATTCTCATCTCCTGTCGGTAGCATCCCGCCTCTAACGGGATGTTACAATTTACCGCACTTTTTAATACTAAAGAGAAACTTGTGTGGGAAACTAGTGAAACTTATATGGGACTGACCCAATTAACTCATCTGGTGAAATATGTCGTGTGTTAATCAATAATTTACTCTCTTTATTATTATTGATTAATTTTAAAATTAGTGTATATATATCAAAACATTAACGGAGAGGCATATCATGTCATCCATACGCCCATCCCATATGTGTAGGATGGACGTATGAATAACGTGGTATGCCCATACCAAAACAGAGCCAATATTTTTTGAGGATAATATCATGATACAATTACAAGCTTGTTTATTCCCGAGTAGGGGTAGTCTATTAGCTATAGCTTCTCATAACTTCAATGCCAAGGAACCGGAGAATGGTATGGTGGTGGATCAGGATATAAAACTGCAGGACTCCCATGTGACATGGGAGGTCTCGGAGGTTTCTTTACTTCTCGAGATACAAAATAATGATAATAATAATGGCGCCTTGGTGACTGACGGAGATTTTCTTTTTCATTGGACCCGGAAGGAGAAATGACTCCGAAATTCATCTGAAACTTTTTGGCATCAGTATGGCTAAAGCCAGATCCTAAAGCCAGCAGTGCAATCATAAAAGCAATTAATAATACAGCCTTCTCTTCCATTATGTTCATGCTCTTCTTCTTCATTGGGGTTTATACTTTTATAACTTTTGTTGCCTTGGATATTCATTAGAAGGAATATTTAACTAAATTAGTAATAAATCTTAATTTTATAAAAGCTTTACTTATTTGAATGTATGTCATTTATTTTTACAGAATCTGACTATTCATTATAAGGAAATAACCAAACTTCTTTACCAAAATATTTATCTAAATGAGTTGATGAGTAACAAATCAATGTACACTACTATATAAAGAAGATAGCTACTAATGGTAACATCTATTTTTTCGGCAATTACCAAAACGAGTAACAAGTAGATTACCAAAAAAATCACCTGTTAAACTATTAAAATTAATTAATTTTTTTAATTCTACACGCTCATTAAAATATCACTTTCTAATAAATCTATTTGATTAAGAAATCGATTATAAAACCAAAAAAAATTGAGTTTTAATAGTGCAGATTATGGAGATGATGTACATCAGCAGGATGGATTCAAATCAGTGGTTGACAAAATCAACTCCATCTTTGGAAGATAAGTTACAAAATGAGATGCTCAAAACAGATTCTGTCCAAGTTCTATGGGACTTGGTAGTGCAGTAGTGCTTTTCAGGTCCTTGGTTTGGGTTTATTTAGGTTATGTTTGGATTGATGGAATAAGTTGATTCATAATGGAATATAATTCAATGGAATGGAACGGAATGAAATAGAGTATAATGTAGTATAATCTTGTTTGGGAGAAAAATGAGAGATTTATAATGTAATGTTCCAAATTATTATTTGGTAAATAAATAATAATGGATAGAAATGTAACTAAATATGTTTTAAAAATAATTATGCTCTTTTAGATTATAAAAGCAAATAGGATAAATATTTTAATATTATTTTTAAGGGGCAAATTTGTATTCACAGTTAATTGTATTTTTTAAAAGTTACGCTCCATCTCCAACCCCCAGATGTAAACGGCTCATTTTCAATGGCTCGAGATCCTTTTAAATTACACTCTTTTCCATCTCATTTTACTTCATTTCATCTCATTCCATCAATCTAAACAATGAATTTTAAATATTTTAAGTTACATTCCACTATATTTTATCCGCTTCCATCAATCTAAACATAACCTTATGGGTGTATTCAATTAAGATTTTAATTGATTTTATCAGATTATTTATAATCCATGGATTCTGGTAAATCCATGAATTTTTTAGATTCCATACGGACTCTCAAAGATTTTCAAGATTATTTCATCAATATTTCTTTAGATTTTAAAAATCCATATATTGTTCAATTAACTAGCAAAGAGAATCTAATAGTTAAAAATTGTTCAAACAAAAAACAGTTGATAATTAAATAAACTAAAATGTATTGAAACACAACACGATTAAAATAGCTAAATTCCTCGTATCTTATGAGATATCCAATTTGATCGTTCTTGAGGAGACATCTTCAAAAAGACATTTTTTTGCTTTCGCATCAAGTAACTCAACTAGAGGTGAGCAAAATTGGTTTCGATTCCGGTTCCGCATGGAACCGGAACCTACCCGGAAAAAATTGGTTCTTAATTAAGTGGAACCGGAACCTACCCAATTAAATATGACATTATATTAATCAGTTCCAATTCGATTTCGGTTAAGTTCTGAATTACCTTATTTATATAATATTATCAAATTATGAAAATACAATTATTACATGCTTGAAGCTGATGAGTTCCCCTTTCGAGATGTAAGTTTTGATTCATGTCGTCAGTATATTATTTTTTTTACTAAAGGCACTTCTATGTTCTAATCCAGTTATACAATTACGACTGTTGAAAAATTTAATTTTTGCATGCTTCTTTGTTTACACTATGAACCTGCTCCCTTATATCGATGTAGCTGTGATTGTTAGATTTTCAAACACGTAACATAAACATGTCCTGAAAAACTAGATCCAATTGGTCATCACTTTATTTTCTAATGGTATGTCTGTTTGTGCTTGTTTTACCTGGATCTGATGATGTAAGAGAATGAAACAAACTTTAAATCAACTATTTGGGTATACATAAATATACAAACCAATGATATATGTTATATATGAATCATGTTTCCTCCTAAAAATCTAGGTTTAGTCGAAGGTCATAAAAAAAAAAAAAAGCTTACGAAGCAGATGTTGTGTCACTATTGAAAACTAATGGGAGAAAAACTCATGATGCACTATATGCATAGGGAAATTCGGTTTCATTATTCGGTTCTACATTCGGTTTCGGTTCCGGTCATTTTAGAACCGGAACCGGACAGATTAAAATCGGTTCCTTCAATTTAAAACTGGAATCGGACCAGTTACAATTGGTTCCAATTCTAAATCCGGAAAATCGGTCAGGTTCCAACCGGTTCCGGGTAGAACCGAAACTGGAATCGGTGCTCACCCCTAAACTCAACCGCCTTAAAATCAGTATCTTCACAAAATTTTGGAGTCTCCTTGATTCCATCCCAAGTTGTATATTCTCTCTCTTTTTCTTTTTTCTCCATTAAGCTATAGATTCCTTCAAAGCTAGCAGAAATTTTATCAAGTTTTTTCATAATATCACTTGAGAGGTTCTTTCATACACGGTTCTACTTCTTTTATTTTGGGTTCTTCCTTGCATAGGATTCTCTAAAAGAAAAAATGAGAGGATTGGAGTTGTGGTGTAGAGTGAAATGATTGATTATTTTCCATTGGTCTTACAAATGCATCAAAATTTCTATTAAAACTAAACTCTTTTATATGTATATTTCTATCTTCACCAACACAAAATGCGTTAGGCGTATGTGTTATTAATCATTTTTAACATGCATTATTCAGCCTAAAAAAACATCAACATTCTATCATACAAGCCATGAATAAAATATAAAGATAAAAATATAGAAAAACTTGGAAAATATAAAAAGACGAAGAAACTTAAACCAAGTTGAGATGCATCTGTCCTTAAGAACTTATTAGCCCTGCCTATGTATTCTACGAATTTCTTGTGGATAACGTTCTCTCAGGATAACTTGGTTGCTTCTTGTAGAAGGGATACTCATTTCTTCAAAAACTTAAACTTTGAATAATGGTGGAAACTCTCAAACTATAAACTTCAACTTTCTAAGTATGTAAGTATGTGATTAATTTGAATGAGTGAAAACGAACCCAAATGCCTCTTTTTATAGGCATGGATGTGTGTCTTTGTGGCACCCTTTAGTTTAAGGGTGTAATCTTTCTAAAGGTTATACCCCTTCATAATGCCCTTTGAACTCTAGAGTTATATTCTTTCATTCTTAGATGATATGTTCATTCAACTTGTGTCTTTCCCATAAGGCACTTCTTAAGGGTCATGTCTCTCATACTATTATAAATATTTTAGAGAATTTCCTACAATCCCCCACAATTCTCTAAATATTAATGCAGACACTTAAGAGAGTTTATTGAAATGAAACTGCATCGGAATAGGTAGCTTTCGCCTTGAACATTTCATAGTGAATAATTATTGGATTTACTTGGCAAATCAATGACTCATAGTCTTGAACTGTTATGTGCTAGTGTAGACCAAGACAATAACCATCACATAGCTTCACTTCGACCATTTTCTGTTCTACAGTTATGTTCAATTTGGCCATGAACTTCGCACCTGACTTCATCAAGTACTTTAGGGAATCCACCCTTTAAAATTCTCATGGAAGCGACCTCACTTATTACTTGAAATAGGTGATCTACTATGAAAGGTAATTTATCTTTACCCATATTATGACTCTTTTCATAATATAGTGATCATTAAAAGTCTTAGCTTAACCTAATCTTGACAGACAACACTCTGCGTCATTATAGGAATAGGAAAGAGTATAAAAATCTACAGTGCTTGTTTTGAATTGCACAAAGTTTCAGTTGTCCCTTTTGAACCTAGATCTTGGGATCTCCAGTCAGCTAGGTTGGGTTTCCATAATGACAATTCTTAATCTATAGGCTTCAAGCTCATTCCCATCGATGACTTCTCAACTTTCTCTCTAGGTAAACCTTTCGTAAATGGATCCGCTAGGTTTTCCTTTGACTTGAAATAATCTATTGAAATTATGCCGCTTGAGAGCAGTTGCCTTATGGTATTGTGTCTTTGATGTATGTGTCAAGACTTACCATTGTACATTGTATTTTGGGCTCTCCCGATAGCCGATTGACTATCACAATGGATTCTTTTAGCTAGCACTGGTTTTGGCCAATTTGGAATATCCTCTAAGAAATTTTGAAGCCATTCATCTTCCTCCGCTGCTTTGTCTAATGCTATGAACTCAGAATCCATAATAGATCAGGAAATACACAATTGTCTCGAGGATTTCCATGACATGGCTCCACTAAATATGAAAATAAATACACTCGTGGATTTGGAATCCACTGTATCAGATATTCACTTAGCATCACTGTATCCCCTTTGAACAACAGACTATAATGCATACCATATTTTGACGTGTCTCTCATATTCCTCAAAACTCTTACTATGGCTTTCCAGTGGTTATGTCCTAGATTACTTGTATATTTACAAAGCCTTTTTACAATTTGTGAGATACATCAGACTTCCGATGATTCTCGAATACTCAAATTGCGATACACTCGAACCGGTATTTTTTTACAAATGAAAAGTTAGTTCCACATGAGTTCTAGCTACGTTTAGGTCTCTTTTGTTATATTTCTCAAGTGTTTTCTCAGCATAATGAGCCTGAGATGATGTATCCCTCTGATGTTCTAAAAATCTTAATTCCTAATATCACATCAGCTACTCCTAAATCTTTCATGTCAAATTTGTTGGTCAATATTTTCTTAGTAGACTGAATAATCGCATGATTGCTACTAATTATCAACATATCATCTACGTAGAGACATACAATGACATACCATTTTTGAGTTGATTTGGTGTATACACATTTATCACACTCATTGATTTTGAATCCACTTGCAACATTTCTTTGTTAAATTTCCAATGCCATTGTTTAGGTGCTTGTTTTAATCCGTATAAGAATTTTACAAGTTTGTGTTGGGTTTTCTAGGTCAAACCAAGATCAAATTAAGCAATGAAATGTGCGAATACAACAAAGTAAAGTAGCGGAAATACTCACTTTGATCGGCTTTGCGATGCGTTGAACACAAAAATATCTCCTTGAGACTCTCGGCCAAGCCCTTGGTTGTGCTTCTTGAAGTGATCTACAAGCTCCAAGCTTTGAGTGTTGATTACAGGCTCAAGGGTTGGTTTCCCTATCACCTTTGAATGACTATTTGGATGTGCTAGCACCATGAAAAATTTGCAACAAATCTTCCATTTGCTCCTTTTAACTCTTGGCCAGTGAGAGAATTTGAGAGGAAAAATGGCACAATTGACGTGAGGGAGAGGGAGAGAAGATGAAGTGTGTTGTGTTGTTTGATTTCAAAAATCAAATACCATTTCCCACTTTCCAAAAATGGTAAAAGTCATAATCACATCAATGAAAAGATGCTTGTGTAAGAAACAAGCAACCTATCAAAATCACATCAACTTCCATCAACCAAAAGGGTGATGTGATAGACAAGTGACGTGACTTGATGTGACATGTGGGCCCCACTTGATTCAAAATCCGAGTGGGTCCGCAACACATCCAGGCTCGGGTTCGCTAATTCCGAATTAACGAATTTTCCGTTGCGACGTAATTAAATCAAATTTAATTAAATAATTATGCCTAGAAAAATTATTATTCACGTCGCTAGCGAATTAATTCTAAATTAATTCGTTTACCCGAATTAAAATCCAATTTTAATTCGCGTCGAAATCTAATTTCGTTTAATATATCGAATATATTATTTTATCGATTAATTCTGAATTAATCGTTCTCTCTCTTTTAAAAGTATTTTATCTCAGATAAAATTTCTCTGTAATTAATCATAGATTAATTTTCTCTCTCTCTTACAATTAATCCCAGATTAATTATGTCTGAGTTATACATCATCGGTGAATCTTCGGGAAGCGACCCATGAGATCCATGGATATGTTGGCAGTAAATCCGATCGTCGGACTATCCGAATATGTACGTACCTAGTACTACGTTTTTACCGATTTACAAGACATGGTTGGCTTCTAGCAAAGCACTGTGCCTACCCAATTCTTCATAAATATTCTTAAAGGAATATGTAATCTGTATCAGGCGTAGTATATGTAGTATTACGTATTGCGATCCAGTATCGGATGTCACATGCAAGGCCTGGGGCTGGAATTGTGTATGTCCCGTACGAATCATATATCGGATCTCTGGTAACTAGTCTCTATAATCGGATAAACATGACCTAGTCATATTATCCCGATAGCTGCAGCATACAAGAGTACCAGGTTCTTATCATACGTGACCATCATCTCCATATGACTGAAGTGATACTTTCATCTTGACATCACACCCAATACACTACGATTTTCAATATACCTAGAAGAGGCGTACACGGAACCTGTTAAAGCCCTGGACGACCAAAACCAAAGTATATTGATTGTCGCAAGTATTAGCGATGCAAGTCTCAGGTTAAGACCAAATACACCTACCCTAATTCGGATTTCCATAGACACATAGTCATACTACCAATGGAATTCCAGGGGTCTATCCAGAGCGAAGCTGTTTCCGTACCATCGGTAAACACAACCTCCTATCACACTTGCATAAATATCCAATACTTAAATATATGAGAACTATGTCGTTATGCTCCCACAACGCGCACAAGTGCAATACTAGTCTATTCCGCATTATCGATGTCCAGTCTCGATAATACTACGACTAGAGATATTTTAATGATTAAACTTTAGTGGATTAATATTGTCTCATATCTTATTAATCCGGAACTAATCATATGGACTTTTATCATTTATGTATCTTGGTAATCCAATCACAAATGATAAAAGAGCAATTTCCTTTGTTACATAGTTAATTTGTACAACAACACCATGTTCTGTACAAATAGTGATGTTATGGGTCATAATTGTCCAACAGTTTGCACATCTTGTGTTCTTGTCCATGAATATTAAAACCTTCTGGTTGTTCCATGTAAATCTCCTCATCCAATTCACCATTTAAGAATACCGTCTTTACATCCATTTGTTGTATTTCCAAACCAAATATAGCCGCTATAGCTATAAGTATTCTTATTAAAGTGATACGGGTCACTGGTGAATAAGTATCAAAGTAATCAAGGCATTTCTTTTGTCTATAACCTTTTATGACAAATCTTGTCTTGTACTTATATATTGATCCATCCGGCTTCATCTTATATTTGAAAATCCATTTGTAGCCCAGCGGCTTACAACCTAGAGGAAGATCAACCAACTCTTAAGTGTGGTTATGAAGGATATAATCAATCTCGCTATTGATAGCCTCTTTCCACAAAGGTGCCTCTGAAGAAGACATTGTTTCTTTATAACTTCAAGTCTCATTTTCTAACAGGTATGTCAGAAAATCATGTCCAAATGACTTATACGTTCTTACTCTTTTGCTACGTCTAGGCTCATTTTTCTCAATATTTTCATGTTGATCTGATTCTTGGTTAACTTAATCACTACTTGTAGCAGTATCAATAGTTCTTTTGAGAGGCTTCGCTCTTTGTTCTTAATTACAAGGACATATCTCTTCAAAGAATATCACATTCCTTAACTCAATTATCATATTTAGATTGATGTCAGAAATCTCATATTTATGTACCATAAATTGGTACGCGCTACTATTATGAGCATATCTAATGAATATACAGTCAACAGGTTTTGGTCATATTCTCAACTTCTTAGGTTTAGGAACCATCACTTTGGCGAGACACCCCCACACTTTCAAATATTTGTAGGAAGATGCGTGACCTTTTCATAATTCATATGGTGTCTTGTCCAATATTTTGTGAGGTAACTTTTTCAGAATGTATTTGGCGGAAAGCTATGCTTCCCCCACAAGTTTTGGGGTAGACTAGAGCTTGTCAACATGGCATTCATCATTTCCTTCAACGTTCGATTTTTGCGTTCCGTAATCCCGTTTTGTTGACGCGATTAAGAAACAGTAGTTTTGGGAATAATTTCATAATTGGAACAATATTCACCTCATCATTTCCTTCAACGTTCGATTTTTGCGTTTCGTAATCCCATTTTGTTGACGCGATTAAGAAACAGTAGTTTTGGGAATAATTTCATAATTAGAACAATATTCACCTCATATATCACTTCTTATTCTTTTGATTTTCTTGTCAAGTTGATTTTCAAATTCTTTCTTATAGTGTACAAAGCTCTCAATAGCTTCATTTTTGCTCTTTAGCAAATACACATAGTAGAAGCTTGTACTGTCATCGATAAAAGTGATAAAGTATTTTTTACCGCCTCTAGATTACACAACATTCATATCACACATGTCAGTGTGAATAAGTTCCAAGGGTTCAGAACTTCGTTCTATTAAATGAAATGTTGTTCTATTCATTTTCGCTTCAACACATGCTTCATATTTATGTTGGTTATCAATTGTAAATTTAGGTATATGGTCAATGTTAATTAATTTACGCATTGTATCATAACTAACATGCCCCAACTTATCATGTCTTATATTTTGTGACTCAATAATATAAGCTGAAGATGTAAATTTATTATTATTAGCATTGTGTCGATTGATAGTCATTATATTGAACTTGAAAAGGTCATCAGTGAGATATCCGACATCATTTTTTGTTAGTATAAATTTGTCAGAAACAGATACAAGATTAAAGCCATTCTTACTAATCAGTACACCCAAAACCAAGTTTTTCCTAATACCAGGAACATGCAAAACATTCTTCAATGTAAGCTCCTTCCTGAATGTCATCTTCAAAATCATTGTGCCTTGTCCAACCACTTTGGAGGTAGATGAGTTTCCCATAGTCAGATGATCACCACCATCGACCTTCTGATTGGAGGAAAATATTTTGCTATCAGCGCAAATATGACGAGTAGCCCCCATGTCTACCCACCATTCTCTTGGGTTCCCAACCAAGTTAGCTTCAGTTACAATTACAGAGAGGTTCAACTTTGATATCTCATCAGTTAATAGCACATTTTCAGTGAAATGGGCCTCAATTTTATTTTTCTTCCCTTTGTCTTGAGATATCTTGTTTCTGCAGTCTTTTGTCATGTGACCTTTTTTCCCACAGACGTAGCATTTCCCCCAAACTTTTTATTTGCTTGAGAAGAATCATCTTCATTGTTCTTTCTCTTGCGGCTACCCTTTTCACCCTCGAGGATGTTGGCCTTAGACTTATTAGTCTTATAGCTAGCCTTCCCGGACTTTTTGTTGCATTCTTTGATTCGTAATTGAACTCCTAGGTCTTCAAGACTCATCTGATTCTTCTTGTGTTTCAGATAACTCATGAAGTCCTTCCATGATAGAGGTAACTTCTCAATTATTGTGGCAACTTGAAAGGTCTCGAAGAGTTTCATTCCCTCATCCAATATTTCGTGAATGATCAACTGTAGTTCACCGAACTGAGACATTATCATCCTTGAATCTACAATTTTGTAGTCCGGGAACTTACCCACAATAAATTATTTATGTCTGATATCCTCTATTTTTTACTTATTCTCAATAGATTCTCAGATAATCTTCGCAGAAGTCATGTCTTGGTACACGTTGTACATGGTATTGTCAAGTCCTCTCAAGAGGTAGTTCTTGCACAAGAAGTCACCTTGCAACCATGCCTCAACTCACAGTTGCTTAACTGTTTCTGTTTCTCCCTCCATAGGACCTGAATGATCTTCTTTGAGATACTTAGCCAACTACAGTGTTGTCAGGTAGAACAACATTTTGCTCTGCCACTGTTTGAAGTTTGCTCCACCAAACTTATCTGGTTTCTCTCCATGAGCGTCCAATACTATGATATTTCCATTAGCCATGAGTAACTAGAAAATATACATGAAACAAAGATCAAATTTATGATCATATTTATGTGTTACACTAAAAATTTACTTGTTATAATTAAATTAATAAATATATTAAAAAGAAATTTTTTTTTGAATTATTACAATCTACATATATATTACAATATATTGTATATAGGGATTCTAAATACATATATATTATAGCACTGTCCATAAATCTATCGAGACACAGTTCAGAATTCTTTATTTTCTATCTACCGAGACACAGCTCGAAAATCTATTATCATATAAGAGAAAATCTTCCTCCAGACTCTCCCTGGCATATGGAGGAAGATTTGAGTCCTCACTGTTTTTGTGGGGACTCGAACAAATATTTCTCACTTAGTAAGAGACATGAGTTACCAATGGGTTACACGCAAAATTAAATTACAAAATTAAAATATCTCTACAATTAATTTATTAATAAAAATTAAAATAAGAAACCTATTAAAATAAAAATATAATCTCCTATTAAAATAAGAAACATATTAATTTAATACATGTCACATAGTCTCTAAATAATTTTTTATTATAAAATTAAAATATTTCTAAAATTAATGTTTTATTTTTAAATTATAAAATTAAAATTAATAAATTATTCAAATAAGAAACTTATTACAATATAAAAATAAATCTCCTATTTATTATTAATTTGTAATATTAAAATATCTCAATAATTTTTTATTATTAAATTATGTTATTAAAATAAGAAACCCAGTGCAATATAAAACTATAATCTCTAATTAAAATAAGAAACCTATTAATTTAATTAATTTAATTTAACCTATTATAAAATAAAAACATAATCTCCTATTAAAATAAGAAAACTATTAATTTAATATGTGACACATAATCTCTACAATTATTATTTTTTATTAAATTATAAAATTAAAATATCTCTAGAATTAATTTTTATTTTAAAATTATAAAATTAAAATAGTAATTATTAAAATAAGAAACCTATTACAATATAAAAAAAATAATCTCCTGTTTAAATAAGAAATATATTAATTTAATACATGACACCTAATTTATAATTAATTTTTATTATTAAATAGAAAAATTAAAATATCTCTAAGATTATATATATATATATATATATATATATATATTAAACTGTCACATCCCCGGAAGACCCAGGACGCGACCAGCAGGAGACGGCGTTGCCATCTCTATCAACCTCTGACTTGTCATGACTCATAACTGACTAACTAATTAGAAATACATGCATGGATGTTATACAATGCACATGAGCATAACACATGTTACACACAACATAATTTTATGCTTCCATAATCTGATGTGAATTGTTTCCTGGCTTATACTTGCTCTATTCACACGTGGATTTTCTCATGAACTGGAAACAAATATGATTCATTACACATAGACTGCTCAAACATAACAGCACCAAACCACCCCAAACCCATGGCTAAAGTCATCCCAAACCCGAGGTGGTTAATTGAGCTTAAACTATACAAGATTATTACACATGGATTACTGAACTACCTACTACATACTGACATACTCATAGTTAACATAACATAAACTGCTCATACATTGTGCTATGTTGTTCATTCATGCCTAATCTCATCACTTGTTGTAAACATGCCTGACTGAAATATAATATTACATGCATTAACTTGATACATGCCACATTTTGACTATAACACGAATTACATGCCATATTAACACACATCATAAAAATAATATGATGACAACAAATATAGGAATAACTGCAAAGCTACGTCAAACATGAGTTATGAGTCATATGTAATCATATGCTTATTTTTCTATAACGTAATTGAAAACTTGTACATAATTGGAAACTAACACAAGGTGATGTAAAAATTATATATAATTGAAACATGTCATGACCCTGAAATCACAGCATGAGTTTCAAACGTCATTTTGAAACTGAAAACTATAACCTGACTGAGAGCTACTGGAACTAGAAAGGTAAGAACAGGGCTGCAACTGAGAACATATTTTCTCTGTAAAATATAAACTCAACTAAAAACTACACACTATTCTGAAAACTATATCCATTTACTGAAAACTGAGCTCTTTACTAGAAACTGTGCTATCAACTGGAATCCATACTATTTGTTGAAAATTATGCTATTTACTGTAAACTGAGCTATTTGTTGAAAATTATGCTCTATATCTATAAATTTCAAACACACCTGAGAAAAACACAAAGCTAATTCATAAAACGAGTACTGAAAAATAGTTATTCTGAAAATCTCACAAGTATCATAACTTGGGGGCATGAAACGTACTTAGAGGAACCTAGCACCGCATAAGCAAGGGAAGCTGAGCTGTAATT